>JADBJO010021903.1:0-28764 GCA_016801955.1 Conus betulinus
TGAACAAACCCTTTATTTTGGGCAAACTGACTAGGATGCAAGAAGCTGATTGCGGTGCCCCCCTCTTCAGTTAAAGGACGATGCTATGTGGGTGTGGATGTGCTCCAGGGATACACCTCATAGCATCAGGAAAACGACATGGTGAAAGGATGTGCGTGAGGAAACAACGAATGTTGCTCTGACTACGTAGAGAGGGCGGGCTAAGCATGGCGACATTGTTCACTGTGGCGATTGTCACTGCTGTCCTGTCGGAACTGAGAACAGAGAACCAAAAAAAAAAAAACCCAAACAACAAAAACCAAGCTGATTCATGCTCTAAATTCAGTCTGTAAACCATTCCTGCATACTACCCCACCCTGCTTCCCATGTAAAGAGATTACTTCTTTTAATTTATTAAGATCTGATTATGGACGTTTTTCATGAAATATGGAAGGGTGGTTGGGATAGGGTAGGGGTTTGGTTTTTTAATCTTTTGCTCCTATCATCTGTCCATCCCTCAGTCAGTGTTTGTGGAGGATGGATATGGCCAGGGTAGGCTTGTTGCTACACAGTAGTAATGGTAACCAGTTCCCCTCTGTCCCATGCTTGGAACCCTTTTTTTTTCTCCCTGGCTGTCTGAAGTTGAGCAGTTCGTGCTTGACATTCCACAATGCCAGAATGAGTTCCTTAGTTGAGATCAAAGAAAGGATGTTTGGCATCCGCCAATATACTGCGGGCAAGGTGGGAAAGTGTCAGTTGGAACAGCTAATAGATGCTCAGAACTGTGGACTGCCTAGTTCTCTGTGTCTGTATTTCCGTTCTGCCATACCTTGCTGGACTCTCTCTCTCTCTCTCTCTCTCTCTCTCTCTTTCACACACATCCCTTCCCCCCCTTCTCCTTCTAATGGGCTACCCTACTCCTTTGCCCCAAACCTTTTTTTGCCCCATACTCTGCTAGTTGCTAATTTCAGAAGATCAGGGCCTGCATCCAGATCTTCAGGTATTGTTTTTCGTGTCTAGTTCTGTGTACTTAACATCTGTGTGGTGCTACCACGTATTGCCATGGCCCAGACTGACATATTGGTGGTTTCTGTGTACATGAATCTGCTCGTGACTTTGCGTCCCTTCAAACCACCCAGAACTGTGCACATCGTTGAATAAAAAATAAGAGTTGTTACTTGTGTGTGCATGAATTCACCTGGCCCATTGTGGTGTGGCTATTTCTGTATTGGTCAGTTCAGCAGAAGTTGTGTGTACATGGTGTGTGTGTGTGTGTGTGTGTGTGTGTGTGTGCTGTGGAGGGGCCTGTCCTGATCTGACGCTGTGCTTTGTGTGACGCAGCCTGTGTATACCAAGGCCTCCACGCTGGCCTCCCAGCAGCTGATGCAGCACCAGGTGGCGCTGATGGCGGCGGCCCAGGGCACCTACGCTGTGGCGGCCAGCCCCTCTCAATGTGCTGGGCTCACAGATGCAGGGGCTGTCTGGTCTGACCGCCCACAACGGCATCGCCACAGCCGCCATTACCCCACACCACGCCACATTGGCCACTGGTAAGAAGCTGCCGTGAGAGACGCATTGACTCACATCCATTGGCAGGAAGACAGAGAGAGGGGTATTGTGACCATGCAGGAAGACATAGAGAGGGGTGTTGTGACCATGCAGGGAGACCTAGAGAGGGGTGTTGTGACCATGCAGGAAGACCTAGAGAGGGGTGTTTGTGACCATGCAGGAAGACATAGAGAGGGGTGTTGTGACCATGCAGGAAGACCTAGAGAGGGGTGTTGTGACCATGCAGGAAGACATAGAGAGGGGTGTTGTGACCATGCAGGAAGACCTAGAGAGGGGTGTTGTGACCATGCAGGAAGACATAGAGAGGGGTGTTGTGACCATGCAGGAAGACCTAGAGAGGGGTGGTGTGACCATGCAGGAAGACATAGAGAAGGGTGTTGTGACCAAGCAGAAACGTAGAGGGGGTGTTGTGACCATGCAGGAAGACATAGAGAGGGGCGTTGTGACCATGCAGGAAGACCTAGAGAGGGGGTGTTGTGACCATGCAGGAAGACATAGAGAGGGGTGTTGTGACCATGCAGGAAGACATAGAGAGGAGCGTTGTGACCATGCAGGAAGACCTAAAGAGGGGTGCTGTGACCATTGGCAAGAAGACAAGAGACAAGGGCATTGTGGCTGAGTGATCAGAGATGAAGACAGGGGTAATATGACCCGAGGTAAGGAGAGGAAGACACAGGGATAAAGGTGTAAAAGATATGGGGGAACAGACTTGAATGTGTGATGGTGTGAGGGATGTTCACTGTGTGTGATGGTGTGAGGGATGTTCACCGTGTATAATGGTGTGAGGGATGTTCACTGTGTGTGATGGTGTGGGCGATGTTCACTGTGTATAATGGTGTGAGCGATGTTCACTGTGTGTGATGGTGTGAGCGATGTTCACTGTCTGTGATGGGTGTGAGCGATGTTCACTGTGTGTGACAGCGTGGGGGATGTTCACTGTGTGTGACGGTGTGGGAGATGTTCACTGTGTGTGATGGTGTGAGGGATGTTCACTGTGTGTGATGGTGTGGGAGATGGTCACTGTGTGTGATGATGTGTGGGATGTTCACTGAGTGTTATGGTGTGGGTATGTTCACTGTGTGTGATGGTGTGAGGGATATTCACTGTGCCTTATGGTGTGGGGAAGGGATGTTCCCTGTGTGGGGATGGTTTGGGGTGTATAACATGTGTGATGGGTGTGCGGATGTTCACTGTGTATGATGGTGTATGGGATGGAATGTTCGCTGTATGTGATGATGTGGGTTTGTTTGCTGTGTGTGATGATGTGGGGTGTTTAACACGTGTGATGCTGTGGGGTCTTTAACCTGTGTGACGATGTGGGGCAACAGGCACTGCCACTGCGGCCATCAATGGCGCCCCGCCCAGCATGCTGTCCCCAACAGCCGTGGCCAGTTTCCAGGTGCCCCCTGCTAACGGGCAGGCCACGGAGGTGTACGCCAATGGTATACCTCACTACACTGGTCAGTGAAGTTCCTCTGCTGCCATGGGGCTCTCTGTCTGTCTGTCTGTGTGTCTGTCTGTCTATGTGGGTGGACATGAGCTGTGTTTCAGTTCGTCTGTCAGCACCTTCTCCCACCCCACACAGTCTCTCTCTCTCTCTCTCTGGTCTCTCTCTCTCTCTCTCTCTCTGTGTGTGGGTGTGTGCATGTGAGAGAGAGAGAGACAGACAGACAACAGACAGAGAGACAGAGAGGGGAGAGAGAGAGAGAGAGAGAGAGAGAGAGAGAGAGAGAGAGAGAGAGAGCGTTGCTCCGTCATCTGTTTTGGTCTGGGATGTACAAAGGAAAATGCCTGTGAATGGAGCGTGAAAGCGGAAAACCTAAATCAGTCAAACGATGCCTTTCCCCAGAGGACAAAAATGAATTAAGGTAAATGTTAATGAGCTCGAATCAGGGACTTCTGGATATGAAAAGCAAGGAGCTCCTTGCTCCGGTCAGTGCATCTTCTGTACTTTACCGACTTTTGTGCAAATCTAATTAGATGCCCTGATTTCTCTCCTGAATATTTGTTCATGATATACTTGACCTCTGGCCTTTCCTCAACGCTAACAGTAGCCAAGGAAACCAAAATGGATTTCAATGTGTGTCACAGGAAGTGGCATACATGATTTCAAGTGTTGTCAGATTTGTCAGAGAGTGTGCCATAGCAAGTGACATCACTGAGTTCAGCCTATTGACAGGTGTGACAGTGTGTATTACAGCAAATAGCATTGCTGTCAGATGATGTGATATCACTAGTTCCAGGCTATCTCAGATGTGTTCTTGTGTGTGTCATGGGAAATGACAACACTGAGTCAAGGTTGTAGTCAAATGTTTGATGTGTGTCACAGTAAAGTGTTGTACCTTGCTGTCAGGCTTGCCAGGTGTGTCATTGTCTTCAACATGCAGGGCGATGATGGTGGAAACTAAACTGACTGGCGCACTGTGCTGCTAATCATCAGCCTGAGACCAGTATATTCCAGAGAGAGTTATTTTACTGTTTGAATTAAATTGTGTGATTGTTGCTCTGTGTGTGTGTGTGTGTGTGTGGTGTGTGTGTGTGTGTGTGTGTGTGTGTGTGTGTGAGAGAGAGAGAGAGAGACAGAGAGAGAGAGAGACAGACAGACAGACAGAGAGAGTGTGTGTGTGTGTGTTTGTGTGAAATGATTGATTTGTTCACATGCATGTGGTTTACAGCTGCGGCAGCTCAACCAGTGACCAACGGCGATCCGCTTCAGCAGTATGCAACCATACAACCCTATGCCAGCATTGGTATGTGTATTTAACCATACAACACTATGCCAACATTGGTACGTGTGTTTTAACCATGCAACCGTATACCACCATTGGTATGTGCGTTTAATTATTCAACCCTATGTCAGCATTGGTAGGTGTGTTTAACCATACAATCCTATGCCAGCATTGGTACATGTGTTTAACCGTACAACCCTATGCTGGCATTGGTACGTGTGTTTTAACCATACAATCCTATGCCAGCATTGGTACATGTGTTTAACCGTACAACCCTATGCTGGCATTGGTACGTGTGTTTAACCATACAACCCTATGCTGGCATTGGTACGTGTGTTTAACCATACAATCCTGTGCCAGCATTGGTACGTGTTTTAACCATACAACCCTATGCCAGCATTGGTGCATGTGTTTAACCATACAACCCTATGCTGGCATTGGTACATGTGTTTAAACCATACAATCCTGTGCCAGCATTGGTACATGTGTTTAACCCGTACAACCCTATGCTGGCATTGGTACGTGTGTTTAACCATACAGTCCTGTGCCAGCATTGGTACGGTGTGTTTAACCATACAACCCTATGCCGGCATAGGTACATGTGTTTAACCGTCTCCCACCTCGCCCACTGAAACAAGTTATTAGTGAAGGGAGACAACTCAACAGAAGCGATGTATTGAATACTGTATTAGGAAGGGGCTATTGAATTCAGTCAGGACATTAAAATAGATGATGTGTTGAATAGTGTATAAGAAAGGGGTTATTGAATTCAGTCAGGACATTAAAATGGATGATGTGTTGAATAGTGTATAAGAAAGGAGTTATTGAATTCAGTCAGGACATTGAAATGGACGATGTGTTGTATAGTGTATAAGAAAGGGATCTTTGAACTCGGTCGAGACTTTAAGATGGACGATGTGTGTTGTATAGTGTATAAGAAAGGGATTTTTGAAAACTGTCAAGACCTTAAGATGGACGATGTGTTGAACAGTGTATAAGACAGGGATGATGAATTTAGTCAAGAATTTAAGATGGGCAATGTGTTGTATAGTATGTAAGAATTCCCTGTAACCCCTGTTGAATTCAGTCAAGACATGAAGATGGACGATGTGTTGAATAGTGTATAAAACAGGATGATTGATTCAATGAAGACATGAAGATATAGCGATCTGTTGAATAGTGTCTAAGAGAGGGATTATGGGATTCAGTCAAGACATTCAAATGGAGATGTGTTGAATAGTGTGTTAGAAAGGGATTATAGGATTTAGTCAAGACATTAAGATGGACAAAGTGTTGTATAGTGTATAGGAGAGGGATGATTGAATCCAGTCGAGCCATTAAGATGGATCTAAAGATGGTTGATGTTGTGTAGGACATAATGAAAGAATGGTTGATTATGGCAAGACGGCTCTAACCACATGGGTGTGTTGTGTATGAAAGGAGTTGTGAGGGCAAGATGGCTACAGATAGACGAGTGTGTGTATAGGTTGAGCTACAGATAGACGATGTGTTGTATAGGGTGAGCTGTAGATAGACAATAATGTCCTGTGTAGGGTGTGTAAGGGGGGTTGTTAAATGAAGAGAACTGAAGTGTTTGAGTGTCTTGTACTGCTCACAGCTGCCTACCCTGCAGTCTACGGCCAGTTCCAGCAGGCCCTGACCCAGGGAGCCACACTGCTCCCCACCACTCAGAAAGAAGGTGAGTCTGCCTCCTGGTGCTGTCAGCCCATCAGTACCCATCGCCTCTCACACATACTCCCATCGAATGTCTCTGATGCTTGTCTTCCTGTTGTCACACTTATCAACACACTGACAACTTCATCATTTTAGGAGTCTCATGGGAAAATCTATTTTGTGTGTGTGTGTGTGTGTGTGTGTGTGTGTGTGTGTGTGTGTACGCGAGCGCACATACGTTGGGTGTGTGTTTCTCTGTGCATCATGTGTCCTACATGTGGAGACCTGTGTGTCTGTCCCTGACAGTGGAATGTTCTAATCGTGGGCTTCTCTCTGTAACGGGTTTGGTGTGTTGTGGGACTGTGGGTGACCGTGTGATATCTGTGTTGTAGAGAGGTCAGTCAGGTGTTGTGGTTCCGTGCTGCCCGGTGCTGTGTGTGTGGTGTAGAGGACTTGCTGTCTGTCCAGTACCATGTTGCATTGGGTCTCATAGCTGTCGTCCATGACTGCTTCATTGGTGCAGGATCGGGTTTGGACCTCTGTGTGACCCTCTGTGTTAAGGCCTGCTTATCTCCCTTTCTCATCAATCTTGATCGTGTTTTCATTTTGTTTATCTGTGCCAGAATCTTCACTTTTTTTTTTTTTTTTAATCTATATGTGTTTCTCTGTCAGAGTATTCTTTCTGTGAAATTCCTTCATCTATTCTCCCACATCCCTTCCATCTGTCTCTGCCTGTACTTTGTCTCTGTCTGCCTGCTCTCTGTCTCTCTCTGTCTGTCTGTCTCTCTTTCGCTCCCTTTCTCAGTCTCTGTCTCTCCCAATCGTCCCAACTGTGAATGTCTGTTGATTTTCATGTTTTGCCTGTGGAAGAGATGGGATTGTTGATGTTGCTGTTCTTTACTGCTGGCATAATTGTTGTTGTTGTGTTGCAAGAACCTGTAGCTCAGAACTGACAGAAAAAACGAGGTTGACACTGGAGCCATGTGTATTATGTCCCTGTCAGCTGTGCTTGGATGTTACTGTCTGGGCTGTCACTCTCTTGGTTTACAGGACTGTTTTTTTTTTCTTAGAGCTTTGATTCTAGGTCTGAAGACAATCTCTCAATCTACAAACAAGGACTTTCTGATTTTGTCTGATTCGATGTCAGCTTTGGAGGCCATAGCTGGCTGCACACCTCCATCATCATTGAAAATTTACACTTTTTTTTTATCTCGTTGAAAGTGGAAGGTCCAACCTTGTTCATGCTTGGTTTTCCGGTCATGTTGGTATCGGAGGAAATTGAAATGGCAGATGGCAGTTGTTTGGCCAGGAATGCCACAACAAGGAAACTAACAATCTATCCCCCTACTAAAGATTTGAATAAAAATTAATGATTGTCAGTCAGAGACCTCTGGCAGGAGGACTGGAGTTAACAGACGGACAACAAACTTTTCCATATGCTTCCAAACCTAAAAGACTTACTCTCATCTCTACCTGGGTGGTCGCAACGAAGAAACGGTTTTATTCTGGCTACACACTGGGCATTCTTTTTTTAATTCATTTGAACCTTTTAAAGGTGAAGAAGCTCCGTGGTGCATTCCATGTCATGTACACTCACAATGAAACATGTTCTTTTAGAGTATGGAGAATTGCATGATGTGAGACATAAAAACATTTTACAGCAGACTCCATGAAAACCTGTGTTCAGAGATGCTCCACCTGATGTGATCTTTAAATTTCTGAAAGAGATCAGCATTTTTCATCTGATCTGAGATTTTACAATGGCAAGATTTAAACAAAATTTCAGGTGTGTATTTACATGTATTTCAAAGGGTTGCGAATGAATGACTTCAACATGTTGAGAGACCTGATATTGCCCTTTGCTGGTGGCTGGCCTATAGCAACATCACCTTACCATTACCTCTTTTTTCTTTTTTTTTGTATTTATGTCATTTAGGAGCACAGTTTATCCTAACTTCTTGAATTGACTGTAGGATCACCACTCCTGATCTGGTCCACCCTTCTACCATTTGGTATGATTTTGTTTCTTCCTTAGGTTTTCTTAGATTTTCCTTCTTTTGTGGTTTATTCTTTGATTTGAACTTGCTTACACGAAGGGGAAGAACTACTTCAGAGAGATGTTGGTGTTCATGGCATTGTTCCCAAAAGACTCCATTATGAACATATAGTTTCATATGGCATTGTTTCCCTGAAATCTCATTATGAACAGTACTGATCCCTAAGGACTCATTATGAACAATAGTGTGATATGGCATTGTTCCCTGAAATCTCATTATGAACAGTACTGATCCCTAAGGACTCATTTTGAATAGTATGTATTTGTGGCAATTGTCCACTAAGGACTTCTTATGAACAGTATGTATCATGACATTGTCCACAGAGGACTCATTATGAACAGAATGTATCATGGCATTGTCCACAGAGGACTCATTATAGAACATAATTTATCATGGCATTGTCCACAGAGGATGATGACTCATTATGAACAGTATCAACCATGGCATTGTTCCCTAGGGACTTCCTAAAGCACAGTATTGATAATGACATTTTGTCCTTCTGTTATTTGACTGAATTAGCAGAGCAGCCTTTTGGAGGCTTGCTTTTGAAAGAAACAGGAAAGATGCCCTCTACGTGGATGTCAATGCAATGAAGCCGAGAACTTGGAACGCCTGTGGTGGACTGGGATGGCTGTCGGTTAGCTTGTCAAGGTGAAAACAATTCAAACACTTAGATCCCCGGCATCTAATTTGTAGAGGTTTTGCTGCACTAGGTGGAGTGGATGGCACTGGTGGCTCCATGTTTTTTTGTTTTTCGGTGTAAAATTCCCTCATGTGGCTGCTTGTATGTCCCTATTAACCCTAAGGTCACTGTGAACCGGTGTGCTGAAGAGTCTAACTCGCTGTGTTCAAAAGAGGAGCAGAATTCCTAATCGTTTGCTCGCTCTCAGCAATATGTCCATATTTGTCAACACTATGTACATATTATTTACGTAGGTGTATTTTATTGATATTTTTGTAGTTAGAAGTGAATCCTGGATGTTTCCAAAGAGGGTGGGTTGCTTTTTTTTTGTTTGTGTCTCTCTGTACTGTGTGCCTATGTGTCAACTTGTGTTCTGTATGTCTGTTGTCGACTCTCTGTGGTGTGTGTGGTGTGTGTTGTGGTTGTTTGTGTTTGTGTGTGGTGTTGTATTTGGTTGTTGTTGTTGTTAATCTGTGTTTGTGTATGTCTGTGTGTCAAGCTGTTACACACGTCTCTGTGTGTGGTGCTGTGGACCTTTTGAGGCCAGATGTGTGTGTGGGTGGGCCGTGTGGTGCCTGGCACTGGGTTAGTGTCATGTGGATGTTATTCTAGCTGACATGTTCGGGGTTGTGTGGACGTGAGATTGTGTGGAAAATTGGGTGGCCTGTGCTCTTGGGGTGTGTCATTGTTGTCAACTGTGGTCTCTTGATGTGACGATGGTTCTCTAACCTTGAAATTCCCTCTTCATCTGTGATTTTCTGGCAGCTTTGTCTCCTCACAGAAAAAACAACAATAGCAACAACAAACAATAACGAGCAACAACACAGAATTATTGATTTTAACTTCTTTAAGAACACATCGGATGCATTAGCTTTTAAAAACTGAACATAGAAAATGAAAACGTAGATTGGTATTACAGAGGATGCTGCCATTTCATTTCTACTACAACTTTGTATTTTAACACATTCATTTCCCCAGCATTACAGATAGGCTATATTGTTAGATGAGAATAACTACCCATTTAATTCTGATTATCTTAGTTCTATACAAACGAACCCATAGCATAGAATTGGCAGAACGGGTAATTCCCTGAATCGTAAGTCTTTTAGGAAATGTTAGTACTCTCAAGGATTGTATCTAGATACGAATGTGTATAGAACGAAATCCTAGAAAGTCTGCTTTTTGACCATCTGATTCTTTTTCGTTTGCGACTTTTCTGGCAGTAGTCCGTCCATGTAATTGCACTAAAGTAACTGGTGCAATCCATGTCGCATTTCTCTGTGGGAATCTGCTGACCAGTGATGACACAGCAGTAGTTTCCCCATTCTGGCATGATCACAGACTGCTCTACATCTGGTGCAGCTGCTGCACACTGTGGTACTGAAAGGGTTCCCACACCTATAGTTTGATCCCAGTCTGATGTGAACAAGGATGTCTTCTGTGATCATGTTTTCCCAATTGTAATTGACCTTGGTGATCATGCTTTCCAAATTGTTACTCTCTTCGGTGATCAAAGTTACTAAATGAAATTGTTACTCCTCTTCTGTGATCATGCTGTCAAAATTGTAACTCGTTGAGTGATCCTGCCTTCCAGATAGTTATTCCTTCCTGTCCAAATTGTTACCCTTCTTCGATTGATGAATGATTTAAAATGGTTTCCCTTTTCAGTGGGTCGTTAATTCCAATTGTTACCACAGTCAGTATCATGCATTCCAGGTTTGCCTTGCTACCCTGTTCAGTGATCATGTATTATCCAGAAAGTTTTCATTCCTCAGTGATAATTGAATGTAACTGAATACCCTCTTAAGTGATCCTGCATTTTTAATTTGGTTTCTATCATCAGTGATTATTACCTTTCCAAATTATTGCCATTTTCAGTGGATCACGCATTCCATACAGTTTCTTCCTTCCAGTGACAGTTAATTCTCAATGCTGACCCTGTTCAGTGATCGTACATTCCAAATGGTTTTCTTGCTCAGTGATTATTAATTCCAGACAGTTGCCCTCTTCAGTGATCTTGCATTCCCACATCTCCAGTGATTGTGCAGTCCCAGATACCCGGCTGTCTGAGCGCATTTTAATTTCAGTTTTCTTTTTTGTAAGCTGTTTCTGTCATGATTGGATTGTAGAAAGCCACAGCAGGGGATGCTTGGGTGTAGGTGAGTGAAGTGTCAATGATCATGATCAGTCCCAGTAGGATCATGACTTGTCCATTGTTCCTTCTCTGTTCACTGTGTTCTAAAGATTGTGGCCCTTTGGCCCTCCAGACGTCTCTGTGTTCACTGTATACTAAAGATTGTGGCCCTTGTGCCCTCAGGACGTCTGTTTGGGCGTGGTGACAGCGGATGCTCAGAGAAAACTTGTGCTTGAACGCCCTGAACTGACTGATAGAGGTACGGCTTCCGTCCACCCTGTCCACCCGCTGCCCCATATGCAGCACACAAACCCTCACACCCATGCTGCTGCCACCCCCCGCCACCTCCTCACTACCTCCGCCCACCCACACACTCCTCTCACCACTTGTCACCTCCACTGTTTTGCTTCTTTGTCATGGAGTGGAAACCAAGCTGTGTATTGTACTACTTATTGACTGTGTAGAGGTGCTAGTCGTGATTGGATTGAACAGTTTCTTAATTTTTTAGCATTTTGCCTTTCAAACAGGCCTTTTTGTGATGTATTTATGCTCACAGTTACAAATCTATTCACAAAGCTGTCGATGGGTGTGAGCTTATATTTATCCTTTTTTTTTTTTTTTTTTTACCTTCCCCCCTTCAGGAGAGAGTGATTCCTTACCACTATTATATTAGGAATTTATGTTTTCCATATCTGTCACCTATTTTCCCCCAACATTTACCTACTTTCATTGTAAAGATGATTCTTATTGAACCGAGTCAGTTCTCTGTTCTGCCCTCTTTCTTTCCATTTTGCTCCTCGCTCATAATTGCACGCTGGTAGCATTTATTCAGAGTTTTTTTTAGTCCACATTCCCCATTATTTTTTGGTTGATATTGTTATTTTCATTTTTTTCTGTAGTCTTTTTGTTTTAATTGTATGTATTCTCATGTTCTCTTTGTATTATTACAGCAGAATAAAATCTGAGCACATACCTGTGCTTGTCTGTATTAGTATAGCACAAAAGATAAATCACAAAACGGACAGGTCCTTTGAGTATGTCCCTTTTTTTTTTTTTTTATCTTCCTCTGCTTTCTTTCTTTCTTTCTGTATTCACTCCTGTCTGTCAAAATTAAAGAAAAGCAAACATGCCATATGAAAAAAGAGGAGTAGCCACGGAGATCAAGTAATGAAAGTGCATGCAGGCTTTGTTAGACTGCCTTCAGCCTTCTCTGTGACTCTGCCCTTTCCCTGGTGTGGGGCATGCTGCTTGGCAGGGATGTGACGTGTGGTCCGTGCAACACCCAGTGGCTTTCCTTTCCCTGCTGCCTAGTGGGCATGGCTTTCTGTGTGCTCCCGCCTGAATGCTGCTGTGTTGTGTGCATGGCCTGTTGTGGTGCTGCTGTCTGGCAATGCTGCTGCTTTGGCATGGATACTTGTGCTGTTCTCTACCCATCAGAGGATCACCGCGTTCCAGAGTCCACAGTCATGTCCTACTTTGGAGCGTAAAAAATACTCCACCCACATATCGCTGAAAGACGAAATGTTTGCAACACTGAAAGGAAGGAATATGTGCTACATTGCAAAAGAAAGGTTTGCTTTATTGTACAATAAACAAAGCTGACTGCAGCCAAGAAAGATATAATTGCTTCTTATCCTTTGTCCTTGTGACATTGAAGCACATGGAAGAAACGTTTTTTTTTTTAGCTGAATGGAAACACTGCTGGACACCAGTGAATGGACCCTGTAGAAACAAAGACGGATCATTATTCTTGATGACAATGATGGCAGATAATTATTGAGTATGATGATTGATTCAGTAACTAATGACATGATATGGATCATGATGAGTGAAAGGAGACAGATAATTATCGAAGATGGCCAATGACATCTCAAATAAGCATGTACAGTACAGATAATTATTCCTGATGATAAATAATAACACAGAGTGATATTTCTTGTGGCCATTGAGAGTATCGGTTAATATTTCTTGTGTTTAGTATTTGCACAGGTAAATATTTCTGATGAACAATGAGAAAACATAAATATTTCTGAAGATCAATGACAGCACAAAATAATAAATATTTCTGGTGACCAATGACACCACAGATAAATATTTCTGGTGACAAATGACACCACAGATAAAGATTTCTGGTAATGAATGATGGCACAAATATTTCTGGTGACAAATGACGGCATAGATAAATATTTCTGATGACCAATGACAGCATAGATAAATATTTTCTGATGACCAATGACAGCACAGGTAAATATGTGTGATGACCAATGACAGCGCAGGTAAATATTTCTGATAATGAATGACAGCACTAAAATATTTCTGATAACCAATGACAGCACAGATAAATATTTCTGATGACCAATGACAGCACTAAAATATTTCTGATAACCAGTGACAGCACTAAAATATTTCTGATGTCCAATGACAGCACAAAAGTATTTCTGATGATCAATGACTGCACAGATAAATATTTCTGATGACCAGTGACAGCACTGATGAATATTTTTGGTAATGAATGACAGCACAGATAAATATTTCTTGTAATGAATGACAGCACAGATAAATATATTTCTGGTGACCTGATAGCACAAATAAATATTTCTGGTAAAGAATTAGAGCTCTTAAATATTTGTAATGACCAATGACGGCACAGAAAATTATATTTCTGGTAACCAGTGACATCACAGTTAAATATTTCTGGTGACCAACATACCCACAGATGAATATTTCTGGTAATGAATAACAATACAGATGAATATTTCTGGTAATGAATAACAATACAGAGGAACACATTTCTGATGACCAGTAACAGCACAGATAGATATTGTGGATAACCAATGACAGCACAAATGAGTATTTCTGGGGACCAATGATACAACAGATATCGACCATATAGAGCAGAGAAATATTTTTAGTGACCAGTAAGAGCATATAAGTATATGTATGATCACCAGTGATTGCACAGTTTAATATTTCTAGTGACAAATGGCAGCATGGGTATGCTTTCTGGAAAGCAGTGGGCGGTACAGACTGATATTTCTAATGACCAGTGACAGCATAGATATTTCTGGTGGCTAATGGCAGCATAGATATTTCTGATGACCAGTGACAGCATAGATATATCTGGACACCAATGGCAGGATAAATTAATATTTCTGGTGACCAGTGTCAGTGTAGATTGATTATTTGGTGACCAATGACCGTAGGGAATAATTTTGATCTGGTGACCAATGACAAACATAATGGCAATATAGACTAAAATTTCTGGTGACCAATAGCAGTGCAGATTAGTATTTCTGGTGACCAAATGGCAGTGTAGATTAACATTTCTGGTGACCAATGGCAGTATAGATTAATATTTCCAATGACCAATGGCAGTATAGATCATATTTCCAGTGACCAGTGGCAGTATAGATGAATATTTCTGATGGCCAATGGCAGTGTATATCAATATTTCCAGTGACCAATGACAGCAAAGATAGTTATGTCTGATGACTGATGACAACATACATAAACATGACTGAGAACCATTGACAGTGTTAATAATATATTTCTGGCGGTCAAAGACGGCAAGGTAAATATGTCCTGTGTCCAATGACAGCAGAGACGAACATTTTACACCACAAGTAAATGTTTCTGGTAGCAGAAGAAAACAAAAATGAACATTTCTGATGACAATTGACAGCACAGATTCATTTTCTGGATATTTTTAAATCATTATTTATGGCGCTTAATCTTACATAAGCCTTAAGCGCTTTACAAATACAGACAAGATTAAAGAAAAGATAAAATGAAACCAATAAGAATATAAATATTGCAATGAGTACCATGCACCTACAAAACAAGAGTGCATACTTGACACATACTCATGCGCGCATGCACACCACACACACACACACACACACCACACACACACACACACACACACACACACACACACACGCACACAACACACTACGATTATCCACACACACTGTCACACAACAACACACACAACAGCATGCGCGCATACATACACATGCATGCGTGCGTGCGCGCACACACACACACACACACACACACACACACACACACACACTCTCACACAACAGTTGCCTAATTAATTTAAAGGGGAGGGGGAAGAAAGAACTGCTTTGATAGGTGAAGAGGGTTGTTTTAATAAGAGATGCCTTGAAGGAAGACGGAGAGTTTGAACAACGCAAAGATATTGGGACTTTATTCCAAGAGACCGGACCTTGAAAAGATAAAGAGAGATCGCCATAGGTTTTAGTTCGAGATCGAGGGGTTTTTAAAACAGAGTGTTGTCAGCAGAACGCAGCTGCCTAGAAGGAACATAGAGATGAAGGATTTCAGAAACGTAGGGGAGCTAAAGCCATTCAAAGACTTAAAGCAGCAGAGGAAGAACAGTTTGTAGCCTATTCTTGCGACCAATGGCAGCATAGTTAGTTTATCTGGTGACCAATGAAAGCATAGACAAAATCTTTTGACCAATGACAGCACTAACAAACATTTCGGATGACCATTTTCCAGCGCAAATACATTTTCTGGTGAGATAAAACAGCACCAAATTATATTCCTGGTGGCAAATAACGCATAGTAGCCCACGAGTATTTCTGATGTCTAATGGCAATATGGAGTAATATTTTTGATGATTGATAACATCACAGAAAAACGATTTCTGAGGACTAATGACTACACAGATTAAGGTTTTTGATGACGCGTCACTGCACAGATAAATATTTTCTAATATCCAGTAGCAACACAGTCAATGTTTTCAGCCACCAGTGACAGCGCAGATAAATATTTCTAATAACCAGCAGCAGCACAATGTCTCCAGCCACCAGTGACTGCACAGATGAATATTTCAGGTGACCAACAAACAGATAAATATTTCTATTTCACTATTTACTGCACAGATAAATATTTTCAGTCACCTGTAATGGCATATATATTATATCTGGTAGGCATTGACCACACCCATAAATATTTCTGATGGTAAATGACTGCTCAGGCAAATATTTTAGCTGACCAATGACAGCACACAAATATGTTTGGAGACAAAAAAAAAAATACAGATGACTATGTATGATGACCAAATGATAGCGTAAGTCGCCATTTCTAATGGCCAAAGAAAGTACTGATTTTTTTTTTTCAGTAGCCAATGAAAACGCTGATAAAATACAACTTGTGACCAGTAACAGCATTGGGAAGAACTTGCTGATTAGTAATGACAGAAGAAAGACTGTTATTACTGATGATTATCAAGACAGGACTAGTTAGGATCCGCTGTGGGGGATGTACTGGGGTCATTACTGATCATCTATTGAGAACATAATGGGGATGGCCAGGGAAGAGAACGATGTGTCTTTCGTCATTAGACTACAATTCTGTATCAACATGTAAACAACAGACCAAAGTTACATCATCTCCTGGGACCATCTTAATGAAAACGTAAAAGCAAACATCTCTCCATGGCCACTCGGTCCTTACACATGGTAATTCAGTGATACTGTCACAAGTGGCACATTGGTCACTGAAATAGCAGCACAGAGTGGTATCACCGTGATGACTGTATATGAAGACATGGAGTTAGGCCTACACATCTGGAGCTGTTAGATTAATTGGCAACATCAGATTACCATCAATTGTAATAAATGTATCTCCACTGTGGAGACTGCACAGCAGGGGTGTATTCTGAGCAGAAATAAAATTGCTGTTTACAATTACAATGGTTTTTTTTCTTTGTAAATCAGTTATATTAGTGGGGAAATAGCAATGAGGCCTGTATCTAGCCATTCAGCTTGCGATCGTTCCTAGCTGCTTTCAAACTTAGAAGGCTTTATCATTCCAAGCATTTTGCAGAATTCTTGCAATCGTGAAAAGAAAGTGTTTAACGATAATTCCCTGGACGAATCTTGGCCTGGTTGGGTTTAAATTAGAGCTTTGCAAGTTGACAATTTCGATCACCTGCATTGCCTGTGAGTCAGAGAGGTGAAGATTTCTGATGGGAGTTGCTGGTGGGGAGACTGTATTACCCCAAAGTATAGCGCTGGTGGTCTGTGGTGGCTTCTGTGTTGTGTCGGTGTTTTGTCCAGATGGCATGCTGTGTTGGTAGTCTGCAGTATGAAATGCATTGAAGCACTAACTGTTGTTCTGGGGTGTTAGTCACCAGTTTTTCTGTTAGATTATGATTGATATTCTTGCAACACAAATTGGGGTTGGGTGGGGAGGGGGTGGGGTCTGATCTATTTTTTCTTAAAGAAAGTGCGTTTTATTTCTTTATCTATCTATGTCTGCCTGTTGCCCACTTTCTCTCCCCTCTCTCCCTCTCTTTCTCACCCCACTCATTCACTTTCCCACACTTCCTCCCTCCCTCTTTCGTAATTTCCTAAACTAATGTGACATTTCAGAATTACCAAAGAGCTGGTCTAATTTTGGTCATTTCTTAATTACTGAAGTCATTTACACACTGTCATGTTCTCTGAATTACCGAAAAGACATACAACGTTTCATATTTCCTCCAAACCGCTGAAGTGAATAGCACATTTCCACATTTTCCCCTGAATTACTAAAGTTAATTGAACATCCATATTTCAAATGAATTGTTGAAATGAATTAGACTCTTCATGTCTCTTTTGAATTATTGAAGTGAATTAGGCACTCCCTTCCTTCTCTGAACTTGTGAAGTGAATGACACATTTCCATGTTTCTGTTGCATTACTGAAGTGTGTAAAGCACTTCCATGTTTCTATTGCATTACTGAAGTGTGTAAAGCATAAATTTCCATGTTACTGTTGCATTACTGAAGTGTGTAAAGCGTTTCCATGTTTCCTTTGAGTAACTGCAGTGAATTACTTACTTTGGTATTCCTTCTGAATAACTCTTAAGAGTGAATCACATATTTCCATATTTCTTCTGAATTCCTAAAGGAAATTGCATTGTTTCATGCTTCTCTGAATTGCTGAAGTGAATTATAAGCTTCTATATACGTATTCTCTCAGTGATTGAAGTGCCTTGCGCATTTCCTTGTTTTCTTTTCATAACATCTTTCTTTCTCTCTGTTTTCTGTTCTCTTTTTTTTTTGTTCATGTTTTTTTTTTTTATCTCGTGCCCTCCTCTTTTGATTTTCTGTTTCTTCTTCTTTAATAGATCACTCTACTTTTTCTTTTGGTCATGTGACACACACACACACAGCATATTGAGCATGTAACACTCACATGCAGAGTAACTTGGAAGATGTAACGTACACACTCAAAACTTTGATGCTGTAACATACACACACCATGCTTTGATTATATAACTCATACACTCAGTATTTAGATCCTGTAACCCACACACACACACACACACACACCACACACACATGCATGCACGCACACAGCACGCACGCGTGCGCGCATGCACACACACACACACACACACACACACACACACACACACACACACACACACACACACACACACACACACACTCACTTATTTGATCAGGTAATGCACACAGTACTTAGATCATGTATACATATACAATACTTTGATCACATAATACACACACATAGTACCATACCAGTATTTACTCTTCTCTATGGAATTTTTTTTAGTGTTATTCCTCACTACAATGTTTATGACAGGACAATACTTCTGACTGGTTTTTTCGCCTGTAGGGTACATGGCAATGCTTTGAAATGGGAGGTTGTTTTTTAATTCAAAGACCAGTTGGGTCAGATTTTGAACTTTCTTATTTAACTTGTATGAAGCGCTTTTGTACCATTTTCCCTGCAAAAGTAAAAGCATTTTAAATGTTCAAAAGTTAATCTGCATGGTAAGAGTCATGATGTTAGGTTAGGTTTGATGATGGGTATCATTGCTAGTGGAAGCAAACTGTTAACTTGTGTTGGGTGGCATTGAAGGATGATGTGATGTGGGGGTTTGATGGGTGTCATTGCTGTCATGTTCTCCTCCTCCTTTAGGACCCGAGGGCTGCAACCTGTTCATCTACCACCTGCCCCAGGAGTTTGGGGATGCCGAGCTGGCCCAGATGTTTGTCCCCTTCGGCAATGTCATCAGTGCCAAGGTCTACGTGGACCGGGCCACCAACCAGAGCAAATGCTTTGGTTAGTGTGTGTGTGTTTGTGTGTGTGTGTGGTGTGTGTGTGTGTGTGTCTGTGTGTGTTCTGTGTGTGTGTGTCTGTGTTCCTGCATGCATGCATGCATGCGTACGTGCATGTGTGTGTGTGTGTGTGTGTGGTGTGTGTGTGTGTGTGGTGTGTGTGTGTGTGTGTGAAGTCAAGTCAAAATTTTATTATGTGTGTGTGTGTTCACATGCATATCAGACAAACCACCCCAGTCAGTCTTCTTCACGTTGCCATGTGTGGTCAGCAGACATGAACAGACCTTCATTCCCCATGATACCTGTCTGGTCAGCAGACATGAACAGTCCATCAGGCCATGACAGCTGTCTGGTCAGCAGACATGAACAGTCCATCAGGCCATGACAGCTGTCTGGTCAGCAGACATGAACAGTCCATCAGGCCATGACAGCTGTCTGGTCAGCAGACATGAACAGTTCTTCATCCCCATGACACCTGTCTGGTCAGCAGACATGAACAGTCCATCAGGCCATGACAGCTGTCTGGTCAGCAGACATGAACAGTCCTTCATCCCCATGATACTTGTCTGGTCAGCAGACATGAACAGTCCGTCATCTCCATCACACCTGTCTGGTCAGCAGAGAAAACCAGACCACACAGCTATCAAAAGAGCAATAATGACAATGAATCATTGGGCCTTAGCTTCTCAGCTGTTCAGTCATCAGCAAACTTCTCTTTTCAAATGGCCCTATGTCTGTATGATGATGATGACAGTAATGATGAGGTCAGCTAGGAGGACTATGGTGGTGATAACATTGATGGTGATGGTCGTGATGAGGATGATGAGGATGAGGAGTAGAAAAAGGAGGAGGACAAAGAAGATCATGACGATGGTGACAACAATGATTATGACCATGATGATAATGACGAAAATGACGACGATGATGATGACGATGATGATAACGATGATGATGTTGATGATGATGGTGATCATGATAATGATGGTGATGATGATGATGGCGATGATCATGTTGATGATGATGACAGTGATGATGTTAATGATGATGATGGTGATGGTGATGATGATAACAATGATGATGTTGATGACGATGATGATCATAATGATGATGATGGTGATGATCATGTTGATGATGGTGACAGTGATGATGTTATGATGATATGGTGATGGTGATTGATGATGACAATGATGATGTTAATGATGATGATGATGATGATGATGACGTTGCAGGCTTTGTGAGCTTTGACAATCCAGGCAGTGCGCAGGCGGCCATCCATAGGCCATGAACGGCTTTCGATTGGAATGAAGCGACTGAAAGTTCAACTCAAGCGACCCAAAAGATGCTAACCGACCCTACTAGTGCTAGGGGTCCCTTTCAGGCACCTTTCACTGGGTAAGTGGAATGCAAAGGAAAGAGAGAGAGAGGAGAGAGAGAGAGAGAGAGAGAGAGAGAGAGAGAGAGGGGACGGATGGATGGGAGTGGAAATTTGAGGGGAGGGGGAGGGGGGAGAAGATTGTCAAGTGATGTTCACCTCGTCGCAGACTGTGAAGGAACAAGGGAGGTAAGACTGGACACCTGTTGCTGTGTATGTGGTAGGTGCCTTCGTGTATGCGTGTGTGTGTGTGTGTGTGTGTGTGTGTGTGTGTTGTGTTTTTCGGTCTAATTTTTTTTTTTTTTTTAATTCCTGTTTTCTTTTTCATTTATTTTAGAATAATCAACCCATCTGTGGTACACGGGAATTGCAGAGAGAGAGGGAGAGAGAGAGAGAGAGAGAGCTTGGTGATGTGATTTTTAGAAGGGATAGATTGCAACCATAGTTTTTTTAATTTGTTTGTTTAGTGTCCTTTTGTTTTCACATGACAATGTTCTTGATACGAGTTGTATTAGACAGGGTTGTGCCATAATATTCCACATTTGGTACTTCACTCACCTGATCATTTTCTACACACACACACACACACACACACACACACACATACACACACACACCTCTGACCATGTCTTATGTTGAATGTGTGTTTTTTTTTTTAATCATACATGGGCATGCATTGATGTGTGTGTGTGTGTGTGCGCATGTGTGTGTGTGTGTGTGTGAAAACAATCTTCCTACACGCTATAGAGTATAAAAATCTTTTCATACAATGAAGGGGAAACAGTCCTTTTCTCACACTGAAGAGAAAAAAAAAAAGGTTTATCTCTTACTGAAAAACACAACAGTCCTTTTCTCACGGCGGCTGGCAAAAAGTCACTGTATAACATTGCAGACGAGAAATGGTCCCTTCAAACAAACGCAGTATAAACAGTACTATGATGCACTTAAGAGAAAAACAGTCCTTTCACACATTGCATATAAAAATAGTATATAACATGCTGAAGAGAAAAGCAGGACTGTCACACAATGAAGAGAAAATTGTCCTTTCTCACTCTGCAGACAAAAAACAGTACTAAATAGCACTCTGAAGAGAACAGCATTCCTTTTCACACTTAACAAACCAAAAAAGAGTATTGTAATATACTGAGAGAAAAAACGGTACTATCACATGCTGAAGAGGAGCACAGTAAAGTCATATACTTGGAAAATGTTCTTTCATGTATTGAAGAGAAGAACAGGGCTTTCACACATTGCAGATAAAAACAGTACCAGAACACACTGACAAAAAAAACAAAAAACGGTCCTTTCATTTACTGAAGAGAAAAAACAGACATTCTTGTACTGAAGAGAAAAGCATACAGCAGACAAAAAGGTTGTATAACATACTGAAGAGGAAAACAGTACTATCAAATGGTGAAGAAAAAAATTGTTTCACATACTGAAGAGGAAAATAGTATTTTCACAACTCCCCCTCGAAGAAGAATCCTTTCTCACACTTAATAGGCAAAGTGTACGACTCCATACTGATGAAAAAACATTGCTTTCATTATCATGTTATTTCTGTGGCGTTTGTGCTGATAACCCTGCTGTGGCAGCTCGATTAAAATATGATTCCATTTTCTTTGAAGGACCCATGTCTATGTAAATACATCCATTCAAATTCATATCCTGATGATGCTTGGCAACTTCATCTCTGACTGTTCCTGATTCATCATTGGTTTAATGATGTAGATGGCTAAAGCATAAAGTAAACACAACTTTTATGTCGCATTATTTGTTGACATTGTACTACACTGCTCTTTTTTTTTTTTTTTTTAATCAGATATAGTTTCTTGTGGTTCTTTTCTTGCAGCATACATGTTTTTGTTGGAAAGCAAAGCGAGTGTTCCCTGTAGTCTACATACCAGTGCACTTCACTGCCTGAACATGGCACATACTGAAGAGAAATGCAGTAGTGTCGCTTACTGAAGAGAGAGAAAACATCCCTTCCACCTCAGCATAATCTATGTTTTATGACATTTATTGTTAATGCAGAAACATTCACATTCACAGAAATACTGATGTTGCTAAAACTGCGCATGACTTTCCACACACACACACACACACGCATGCAGGCACACATGCACACATGCACGCACACACACACACACACACACACACACACACACACACACACACACACACACACACATACACTCACACACATACACACACACCACGTATGCACGCACGCATGCACACAACACACGCACATACTCGTGCAAGCTCGCAGAACGAAGCACTGTTACCATGATTTGAATACTTTGCTGTTAACGTATTTTTCCTGTTTTAATGACCTGACTCTAAATTTTTAATATAATCGTCAGTTTTAAATCTCAATTCTAATTAACTTAGCTTTGTGTATATTTACCTTTTTAAAACTAAACACATATTCATAGCGTTATGTGGCAGCTGTCTCTTCAGTTAATTTTTGTTTGATCCCATGCTGAATTTCATGATGATGTCTATTGTTCAGACTGTAGTCCATGCAATAGCTTGTATTTCCAGTAGATTGGAGAGTTCAGTCATTTGTTACAGTTTTTAAATTGAAAAAAAAAAAGTGTGTAAATATTTTTGGATGAGTGTAAAGAGGTAGAGTCTGTTTGGCGTTGATGTTGGCCATCTGTGTGTAGAAGGGTGTTGGCCGGCCAGTGTGGTTTTGTTTGATGATGGTCTGTGCACACTCTGACACTTGCTCTGTCTCTTGCTTTCATTCAGTCTCCGCGCCCAGTCCCCGACTGTAACGTTGCTATAGCAACACATGAGAACAGGGCGGCACTGGCAGGTAGTAAGTCTGACACAGAAAAAAAAGAAAAAAAAAAAAGAAAAAAAAAATGGTTGTCGTGGGTGTTTGGAGTTTTTTTTTTTATTTTTTTTTTATTCTAATCGTTCTTGAAGTTGTCTTGATTATGAATTGACTGGTTGAGTTATTGAGTTTTGAAGTGGCCAAGTTTTGTTTCCGTGGGTATCTTGACAGCGTGGTCTGTTTTGGGGTTGTGTCTTTATGTGCTGTATGTCCATCAGTCCGTGTGCAGTGAGGTTTTTTTTTTTTTTTTTTTTTTCCTTTTCTTTTTTTAATCTCTGGATGTTTCTTGGAGTTTTGTTGGTGTTGTTGTTGGTGTTTGTGTCAATATAACGTGTCAGGCTGTCTGGAATGAGCCATTCACCAGTTGACTGATTCATGGATTATTAACCTGCGTGGTGGTGAGCGTGGTGATGGTGATTTCTTCCCACTGGTTCTTGTTTAACCATCAGTTTGTGTGTATGACTGCTTGGACATTTCTTTCTTTCCTTGCCGTTTTCTTTTCTGTCTTAACCTGTTGAACAGCTCTAAGGCCAAACGTCGGTAAACCTGTTGAACAGCACTAAGGTCAAACGTCGGTAAACCTGTTGAACAGCTCTAAGGCCAAACGTCGGTAAACCTGTTGAACAGCTCTAAGGCCAAACGTCGGTAAACCTGTTGAACAGCACTAAGGCCAAACGTCGGTAAACCTGTTGAACAGCTCTAAGGCCAAATGTCGGTAAACCTGTTGAACAGCTCTAAGGCCAAACGTCGGTAAACCTGTTGAACAGCTCTAAGGCCAAACGTCGGTAAACCTGTTGAACAGCTCTAAGGCCCAAACGTCGGTAAACCTGTTTGAACAGCTCTAAGGCCAAACGTCGGTAAACCTGTTGAACAGCTCTAAGGCCAAACGCCGGTAAACCTGTTGAACAGCACTCAGGCCATACGTAGTTAAACCACTTGAGCAGCACTAAGGCCAAATGTCAGTAAACCTGTTGAACAACACTAAGGTCAAACGTAGGTAGGGTTTGTGTTATCCTCTCAGTTGGCATTATGACTCCACAAGGGCTTTGGTCAAGCAGTCTTTCTGCTATTTTTATTTATTTATTTGTTTGTTGTTGTTGTTGTCGCCATCGTTGTGGTCCAATAACAGTATTTTAAGTCCGTAGGTGCTTCACTGACTCAAAGCTGACAGAGTGGCTTTTCCCCATACACTGTGTAACTCGCCAAGCGCTGGGAAGATTCCGCTCAGACAAGAGTTTTGCTCTGTGGCAGTATTTGCCACCATTTTGTGAACATACCATCCACAGTTTTTAGGTAGTGGCTAGTTGTTGTTTTTTTTTTTTTCCTAACTGATTTAGTACGTTTTGTGGTGATTTGAAAAATGTGTGTGTGTGTGTGTGTGTGTGTGTGTGCATGCGTGCATGCATGCGTGTGTGTGTTTCAGTGACTGCAGTTTTAGTGAATAAATGGTGATTGATTGCTGGGAAAAGATTAAGGCTGAAAGAGAGAAAATCAGTATCTGATTCTATTTTTTATTTTAAACATGTTGAACGGTTGATGTTCACTTTTGATTTACCTAAGAATGCAAAGGACTGCCAACAAACTGTATTGAGCCGTTTCCAAGGCTTGTTTCCCTTGACTCGGTCAAAGTAAAAAAAGATAGAATGATTGATCAGTTTGAAATCAAACTGGACGTTTTTGCTGCTAGTAAGGCTGAAATATGAAACCTAAAATTCCTTCCATTATCATTGCTAATGTAAATGTTTGAACCTTTCCTCCCAGTCCCAGTGCCCCCGGAGAGAGAGAGAGAGAGGGTGTTATTTTTCTTTTTTTTCTCCAGAGATTTGAAAAAAAAAGTATGCAAAAAACCAGTCTTTTTTCTTGAATCTGAAGCTTAAAAAACAGCATAAACACACAGTGAACATGAGAGAGATGCACAGTGGATTCCAAAGTGAAATTTTGGGCTTGAAGAGGTAGACATGAAACTGAATGAGGATTAAGCTTCCCAGAGTAAGAACAATACACGTTTGAATGATGCCTGGGCAGAAAAGGCGTTGAAGTAAAGAAAGCTGGAGAGAGAGAGAGAGAGAGGAGAGAGAGAGAGAGAGAGAGAGAGAGAGAGAGAGAGGAGAATGCCATTCGTAGGTGAAAAAAATGGAGAAAAGGGACAACAAAACAGCAGAAGGACTGGCAGTTTGGAAGCGAGAAGCTGTAGCAATCGCTGTTTCCCTCTGGTAGGAGTCTAAGACAGACAGGAGAACAGAGGTGATACTGTAACAATTAGGATAGACAAGGAGACAGAGGAGATATTTTGGAAATGACGATAGACAGAGCGCAGAGGTGACATTGTGGACATCAGGATAGACAGGAGACAGAGGTGACATTGTGGAAATCAGTATAGACAGGAGACAGAGGTGACATTGTGGAAATCAGGATAGACAGGAGACAGAGGTGACATTGTGGAAATCAGGATAGACAGGAGACAGAGTGACATTGTGGAAACCAGGATAGACAGGAGGGAGAGACAGAGGTGACATTGTGGAAACCAGGATAGACAGGAGACAGAGGTGACATTGTGGAAATCAGGATAGACAGGAGACAGAGGTGACATTGTGGAAACCAGGATAGACAGGAGACAGAGGTGACATGGTGGACATCAGGATAGACAGGAGACAGAGGTGACATGGTGGAAATCGGGATAGACAGGAGACAGAGGTAACAGTTTTACATCAGACAGAGGGAGTGGGAATTAGGACAGAGGATTCATGGATCACAAAGTGGAAATGAGAAACAGCCGGAAAAAGGATCCTAGTGTAGAAATCCAGAAGACATGTCAGACTGGAAATGAGGTGCAGAGGGTCCTCTGTGTATGACACAGTGTCATGAGGTCCTCTGTGTATGACACAGTGTCATGAGGTCCCTCTGTGTATGACACAGTGTCATGAGGTCCTCTGTGTATGACACAACGTCATGAGGTTCTCGGTGTATGAGACAATGTCATGAGGTCCTCTGTGTATGACACAGCGTCATGAGGTCCTCTGTGTATGACACAGTGTCATGAGGTCCTCTTTGTATGACACAACGTCATGAGGTTCTCAGTGTATGAGACAATGTCATGAGGTCCTCTGTGTATGACACAATGTCATGAGGTCCTCTGTGTATGACACAACGTCATGAGGTTCTCAGTGTATGACACAGCGTCATGAGGTCCTCTGTGTGTATGACACAACGTCGTGAGGTTCTCTGTGTATGACAATGTCATGAGGTCTTGTGTGTATGACACAACGTCGTGAGGTTCTCTGTGTGTGACACAAATGTCATGAGGTCCTGTGTGTATCACACACTGTCATGAGGTCCTCTGTGTATCCCACAATGTCATGAGGTTCTGTGTATATCACACACTGTCATGAGGTCCTCTGTGTATCACACACTGTCATGAGGTCCTGTGTATATCACACACTGTCATGAGGTCCTCTGTGTATCACACAATGTCATGAGGTCCTGTGTGTATCACACACTGTCATGAGGTTCTGTGTGTATCACACAATGTCATGAGGTCCTGTGTGTATCACACACTGTCATGAGGTCCTGTGTGTATCACACAATGTCATGAGGTCCTGTGTGTATCACACACTGTCATGAGGGTCCTGTGTGTATCACACACCATCATGAGGTCCTGTGTGTATCACACAATGTCATGAGGTCCTGTGTGTATCACACACTGTCATGAGGCCCTGTGTGTATCACACACTGTCATGAGGTCCTGTGTGTATCACACACCATCATGAGGTCCTGTGTGTATCACACAATGTCATGAGGTCCTGTGTGTATCACACACTGTCATGAGGCCCTGTGTGTATCACACACCATCATGAGGTCCTGTGTGTATCACACGCTGTCATAAGGTGCTGTGTGTATCACACAAAGGTCATAAGGTGCTGTGTGTGTATCACACAAGGTCATAAGGTGCTGTGTGTATCACACAATGTCATGAGGCCCTGTGTGCATGCCAACACCACTGTCATGACGTCCTGTGTGTATGACGCCCCCGTCATGCTGACCAGTGGCAACGACACACGCAGTGGCTTTGTTGTTCACTCCTTGAAGATTTGTTTGCAGAATATAATTCTCATATAAAGCATCTTGACGCAGTTAAAACAACAACAACAACAACAACACAACATAATTAACAACATTGTGTTACCACTGTAAGATAATCAGATATTAAAATACACCGTTTGCATATTCACAATCTTATAAGGTGCTGTGTTACACAATACACCTTAATGTATACTTCATACATGACGTTCCAGTACACTTTGTGGTATACTAAACACTAAGTGTGTGTGTGTGTGTGTGTGTGGTGTGTGTGGTGCGTGCGCGCGTGCGCGGCCGACATTCCACTGCACTACATGATATTATACACCATAGGTTGTTTCGTTTATGACAATAGAATACACTGATTTTTCCACTTAAATTGTATGATGACATGTCATTAGACTGTGTTACATTCTACACACTGATCACATTACAACATGTGATTAACTACTACATACTATATTGTTCTGTGTGCATGTATATAATCACAATCCGTTATTGTATTCTGTGCACCAAATGTGCACAAAAGGTACATGTGCACAAAATGTATTCTCACCCCGTCCAGTGAATATTAAGTTATATACATGTATGCCATGGTTGCATACTGCTCCCCATCCTATCCCAAATACAGTCATATACACGTCAGAGGCACACACATGCACATGCCGTCGCGCACGCTCGCTCGCTCGCTTGCACGCACCACACGCATGCACGCATGCACGCACAGAAGAAGTCCAGGACCAGTTGGGCAGCTAAAGGTCATCAGAGAAGATTCTCTCAGACAAGGGTGTCAGCCCTGTACACTGCAAGAAGATCCTCTCACGACCAGTGCTTCGGCCCTGTCAACTGTAAGAAGATCTCTCAGAACGGTGGTTTGGCCCTGTACACTGTAAAGATCCTCTCAGACCAGTGGTTCGGTGGCCCTGGACACTGTAAGAAGATCCTCAGACAAGTGGTTCAGCCCTGTACACTGTAAGAAGATCCTCTCAGAACCAGTGGTTCAGCCCCTGTACACTGTAAGAAGATCCTCTCAGACAAGTGGTTCGGCCCTGTACACTGTCAGGGGCCGGGCCACAGTTCCAGGTTCTGACTATCCCACATGCCTTTCTGCTGTCAGAACATGTTTGGCACTGCTGGGACTCGAACCTGCACCCCAGAAGCCTCAAGGCCAAGTCGGCCTGAAGTGGATGCATAGGTCACCACTTTTCAGGTTGAAAATGGACAATCCATTCAATAAATATCTGCCATTGGAAAATGGAGGGGCAGGAGTCTATGTCCAATATCCAGGGAGACAGAGAAGAAGAAGATCTGTATCGCTACCCGGACTGTACTCCACAAATTACATGAGCTGAGCTGTCTGAAGCAGAAGCCCTGAAAAACAGTAGCAGCCCACATCGAGGTCAGCCCGTGTGCCAGCCACAATGTTGTCTTCCTGAGTGAAGCCCTGTCCATCTTTGCAGGCCCTTCTCAGGTCCAACAGAGATCCAGAGCTCAACGATCTGTCCTCATCTCTCGCAGTCCCTCTGCACAAGTCACAAAGTA
>JADBJO010021904.1:5000-25000 GCA_016801955.1 Conus betulinus
TAGCTCTTACAATAAAACAAAAACAAACACGAAAGACAGTAAAATCAGAAACATCGAAAATAGATTATCTATATACGCAGAAGATACTGAGCGTATTCAGAAAGGAAACAGAAAGTCTTTTGAATAATCAATTTGTACGACTGACAAATTTGGAAGAGTATTGGGATTACGTCAAATACAGAAAAAAAAAAAACAAAAGCAAAGCGGCTGGAGAGTACGCAAAATTCAACAGTGAAATGTTGCGTATTGTGTATCAGATAAACGTTATTTTACGTCTCATTTTGTTATGTTTGTGTGTATTTTGGCTTGTTTGAATATTTTGTAACGAGTAATATTTGTGTTAATAGGTTAATATCTTTTGAGTGACGATAGGATGCAGGTACTAGGTGTTTACTTTAGACGTCCTGAAGAAGATGATTGTTGTATATATGAAGACAGAAGCGGATGTTTTAGGCACTGATTGATGTGCTTACTTTAGAAATGATTGTATTAGACATGATTATACGGTCCACTATTCAGACATGATGATTCACGTGATTTTGTTTAGATGCGATGATTCAAGTAATCGTTGTAAAAGTGATAATTTACGAAATGAAGCCAGCAATTTCTTTTTTTTTAGAACCGATGAATTATCCGAAACAGTTACGGGCACGCATTCCAAACATGTCTCAGTCGAATGACCACACGCATATCAAGCACCCGAGCTCAAAGGCGTTTTTCTTTCTTTTTTTCTTTTTTTTTTTTTTCTTTTTTTTTTTTTTTTTTTACAACGTTTTCACACCGCTAGCCATGAACAGACGTTGGACACCAAGCATCACATGACTAAAAAGTATCACATGACCCAGTATCACGTGACTGAAAGTGTCAGTGGGAACCCAGGACCAAGAATCAGCAAGCAGCTCCACGTTCGGTTCATTTGTCGGGGTCCTGGGAACCTTTTTTTTTTTGTGATACGGAGAAAGACAGCCTCCCCTTTGACTTTCGCCCTGCCGGGTGTCCCCTTCCTCAGCTTGTCCATCCCCTGTCTTCGCTTGGCTGGTGTTCACCGCACAGAATTGGATACACGATACCCTGTCGGGGCTGTGTGCTGGGTCATTCAATCCATTTCTGTTTTCGCACCCTATCTCTTTGGTTTCGTATGTATTACCTCTGCCCGTGTTTCCATCCGCGTATGTCTGTCTGTGTGTGTTTCTGTCTGTGTGTGTTTTTTGTGTGCCTGTCTATCTGTCTTGTCTGTCAACAGGTTTAGGCTGCAAATATCACAGAGGCGAGTTTCACGTGAAAAGGGCTGGACAGATGGACTACGGAGTTCTGAACTGACCTGCGTACCCTTTGAGTTTGCTAACATTTCTTGCACGTTTTTTTCTCTTTCGTTTAACATATTACGATTTAAAGCATAATTGTAAGTTTGATTTGTACCGTTACTTTTGTTGTTTTGTCCAACTGTGTTTTACATACACACACGCACGCGCGCGCGCGCGCGCGCGCACACACACACACACACGCACACGCACACGCACACACACACTCACACACACACGTACACACACATACACACACACACACACACACACACACGCATACACACACACACACACACACACACGTATATATATATATATATATATATATATATAGAGAGAGAGAGAGAGAGAGAGAGAGAGAGAGAGAGAGAGAGAGAGAGAGAGAGAGAGAGAGAGAGAACTCGACTCTGAACTCTGAATGGTTTAATGAATAGGCCATAGGCCCACGTCATAGTGGGTTTTCACAATAGCAAACATGGTAAGGATTGGTGGACATCTTAGAACATAAGGCAACTCAGTGAACATACACACTCACAGACACAAATACACAACAAGAAACACACGCGTGCGTGTGTATGTTGTGTACACGCGAGCTCTCTCTCTCTCTCTCTCTCTCTCTCTCTCTCTCTCTCTCTCTCTCTCTCTCTCTCTCTCTCTCTCTCTCTCACACACACACACACACACACACACACACACACACACACACACACACACACACACACACAGAGGAAAAATTTTATTTTACCAGGGTAATGAGATAAGCAATACAAATGCTTTTTTTCCACCCAGCCCTGGGGCAAAAGGAAAGGCGAACAAGGGGAAGGAAACGGGGAAGGAAAAGGCCAAGGGGTAGGTTTGGGGTAAAATGGGAGAGAAGAGAGAGAGAGAGAGAGAGAGAGAGAGAGAGAGAGAGAGAGAGAGAGAGAGAGAGAGAGAGAGAGAGAGAGAGAGAAGGAAAAGGCCAAGGGGAGGTTTGGGGTAAACGGAACGGACGAACGAACGAACGAAGATTTTATTGAGGTTAAAAATGGATAAGCAACAATAATGGCTTTTTAACACCATGCCCCACAAAAAAAAAAAAAAAAAAAAAAAAACGCACACACACACAACACACACAACACATACACACACACACACACACACACACACACACACACATATATATATATATTTACACATACATATATACATATACATACAGTTCATACACATACACATATGCATAAACAAACATACAAATAAATATGTACAACGCAAACTTGCACACAATGTATGTATGCAGGGAGAGCATGAATGTTGATGCGCAGGCCCCCGGCCCATATTATAGGCAGATACCTACACAACACTTCCATACACACACACATATATATTTAAAAAGTCACGGGGAGAAAGGGCACACACCATAGAAACATTCTTTAACCTTATGAGTTATAGACAGACAATAGAAGGTAGACAGGCAACAGTTAGACAAAACAGACAGATATAGAAGGAGAGAGAGAGAGAGAGGGGAGGGGAGAGAGGAGAGAGAGAGAGAGAGAGAGAGAGAGAGAGAGAGAGAGAGAGAGAGAGAGAGAGAGAGAGAGAGAGAGAGAGAGAGAGAGAGAGAGAGAGAGAGAGAGAGAGAGACTGACAGGCAGACATACATACAGACAGACAGATAGACAAACAGGCAGAATACAAGCAGCAGCAATAAAGACATAGAAGATGAGCAAAAAACGTTTGAGGAAATTGGATACAAAATTACGACCCAAAAATGCCACAAAAGGTTAACTATAGCTTAGCATTAGATATTTATGATAATGTTTTTAAACGTAGATAAGCTATTTTTATTTCTTATGTCACAAGGAATTGCATTCCAAAGTTTACCACCCGAATATGCTATGCTAAGGAAGACATGAATAGATCAATTCTGGGCCGGGGAATTGATATCACATGTTTATTACGAAAGGTGTTTATAAGGAATTTGGTACGTAGATAAGAAGGTGCAAGATTGTTCATTATTTTGTACATGAACACACCCTTATTGAAACGACATTTCTGACTGAATGGGAGAATCTCAAGTTCTTTATAGTCTGCAACTTGAAGAGATGATTTAAGGAGTATGATTTTTAGTGAACGTCTATACAAAGCTCCAGTGGTTTCAAGCAATTGTGACTGGCCATGTCCCAGCAAGTTGAAGCATAGTCAATATCAGATTGTATATAGGCATGGAAAAATAACTTCCGAGAATGTTGGTCAAGGAAATGCTTAATTCTGTTTAATTGAAATATCTTTCTTGAGATCTTCCGAGATAAGGCAGAAACATGATTAGACCAAGATAGATTGTTATCGATAGTGAGACCAAGTAACTTATGAGAATCATTTTCTTCTATAATGATCGTAGAGATACAATGGAGGTGATCTAGTTTTCATGTTTTGTCGTTTTTTTGCCTAGTTGATATCAACATAAATTTGGATTTCATAGGATGGAGGGCCATGTGATTTAGTTTGGACCACTCAATAAGATTATTTATATCTTTTTGAAGAGCACAGCATACCGAGTGTACGTTTTTTTTACCTTTACTGTGGAGTGTCGTGTCGTCAGCAAATAGTTCACATGAAGAAGAAATAGCTAGAGGAAGATCATTTATATAACCGAAAAAAGGATAGGACCCTAAAACTGATCCTTGGGGGGGACACCATAATTCACTGGTAGGAAAGTGGATTTAGCAGAGGCTTAAAAACTGACTGTTTTCTGTTGGTCAAAAAAAAGAGGATAATAGATCAAGAGATTTTCTGATAGACCGTAAAAAAATGCAAGTTTTTTTTACAAGAAGATTATGGTCAATAATGTCAAAGGCTTTTGCAAAGTCGACAAAAAGTACACCTGTAAATAGATTACAATTAATGTTTGAAAGCCAATGTTCAACTAAGTTGGTTAGTGCTGTATGACAGGAATGTTTTTTTTTCTAAAACCACTTTGGTTTGGATGAAATAGATCATGTTTAGTAAAGTGTAACTGAAGATTGCGTTTAAGATGATTATCCAGAGGTTTAGACAAAGTAGATAAAATCGATATTGGTCGATATAATTTGAACAATCAGTTGGGTCACCGGATTTATAAACTGGTAGTACTTTGGCTACCTTAAAAGCTTGTGGGTAGTACACTTTTCGATGCAAAGGTTGTAAATGTAGGTGAGATGCTCAGATATAACAGATGCAGATAATTTCAAGATTTTACTATCAATGTTGTCGAGACCACAACAGTTAGATTTTTTTAAAGAACGTAGTGCCATATACACTTCGTGTACACTTAAATATTCAAATCGAAGTTTTGTATCTATGTGTTTAGAATCACAATAATCTTTCAACGATGATAGATCATTGTTTATCATGTGATCAGAGTTTATCGTTTTCTCAGCTATTGTTTGAAAAATGTAAATTGAATTTTTCGGTGGATAAATCCATTCCCGAATGAACAGCAGTTTTTCATTTTTTTTTTCCCAGATAATTCATTAATGGCTTTCCAGATGGATTTTGTATCGGTTTTAGAAGCAATAAGTTCTTTGAAATATTTTTTGCGAGTATATCTTTTTAGGGCAGTTACTTTATTTCGTTGTTTCTTAAAACTGTCACTTTTCCCTGTAGACTGTAATAAATTATCCCGAAGTTTAATGGCTGCATTGATTTCTTCGGTTAACCACTGTGGTTTGCCATCAGCTCTGACGCGTTTAAGTCTAATAGGGGCATGTTTATCAATTACAGACAGAAAAATACGATACCAAGTTTCAAGGGCCTCGTCGGGGTCGGTATATTGATAAACCTCTGAAAAATTAACAGAGCACAGGTCAGATAAAAGGACATCAATATTTAATGTTTTTTATAACAACGAGAAGATATGTATTGGTGGCTACATCTGGGAATTTTCGTTCTTTTTTTTTTGACCATGTTAAACAAACAGGAAAGTGATCACTAAGACCCAAACACCGGTACAGAAGTTTCAATAATATTAGACGGGTCATTTACATATATATGGTCAATAAGTGTTTCAGACTGTGATGTTATTCTGGTGGTGTGTTAATTAATTGTTTTAAATTCTGCAGTTCAAAGATTTTTTTCCAGTTGTTATACGGTTTAAGTAAATCAATATTAAAATCTCCAAGTAGTATTACCTCTGTTGCATAAGCGTATACATCCTCCATCATGAGATCAAAGCGATCAAACCATTCAACACGTTCTTCTGGATTTCTATACAGAAAACCTACTAAGACTGGTTTTGTCCCTTTCATACAAATCTCTATCCAAATGCACTCAATGCAGTATTTATCGAACAAGCTTATTTGTTTATAATTTACCGAGTTGTGCACAAATGTTACCAGTCCAGTGTCCAGTTTAGCCATGGCATCTCTCCTAATAAGACTATAGCCTGGAATCGATACTAGATTGTCTGTTATAGCATCTGTTAGTCTTGATTCAGAGAAACCAAAGCAATGAAAATGATCATTTGAGTTTGATAAAATAGAGGGTATGTCTGACATTTTATTTAATAAGTGACATACATTTAGGTGACCTACTTTTAATCCAAATTTACTTAACCATTTCTCATTGCATTGATTGCTTGTCATAATGATCAATGACAGATAAGTGTAGGAGAGACAAGTGATCGACACCTAAACATCCACACACAGTTTGTACCAATTACCAAGATCTAAAGTATGAAAGTGGTGAAATGAGGACAAACACGACCTCAAAGAAAAGAAAGAAATACAAGTGTTACCTGATAAATTCAGGCAAAAAAAACAACAAATGTAGAAAATGTCAACAATATAAAGAAGAGGGAAAAAATCAACAAGATGAGACAGACAGTTAACAATCAAAATGCACTTGGGTAGAGTCACTTGGCATCAATTACCAAAATGCAGCCCAAGCAATATCAAAATGCGAAAAAAACAACAACAACAACAACAACAACACAAACATAAGCATTTTGTAATCCAATCCTACAGTCAATAGACCACTGCAAGTCAGGTGGTCCGGCAATCTGTGACCCACTGCATAGTACCTGTGGGGGTACTCATAGATACACACACACACACACACACACACACACACACACACACACACACACACACACACACACACACAAATACACACACACTCTCATAGAGCGCAAGCACTTTTATCATTTTGCGTCATTATACACCATACACACACACACACACATAGAGCACACACACACACACACACACACACACACACACATACACACACACACACACACACACACACACACACACACACACACACACACACACACACACACACACACACACACACACACACACACACACACACACACACACACACACACACACACACACACACACACACTGAATAGTCTATAAGACTAACAATCAATATATTCTCCTATAATCATTTAACCCCGTACTCCTCCCATGAACTTTCCCTTTCCTCCTCCAATCATCCACTTCTACTTCACACCAGATCCAGCCACATGTTATACAGTTTGGCACCGACAACATCATTGGACAGGCACAGAGAGAGTAGTATCAAAAACAATCATGTAATATAGGCGGCGGAAAACTGAAATTTTGATACAATTTCCTTTTTAGCACATATATGATGCCAATTAATATGTTGGCAAAGTCCATTTGTTGGGGTTTTATTGCTGAAAGGGAGGTTGGTATGGGCTGAAATGACGCTGTTTTGTCAGCAGTTGAGACGCTATGTATAATAAATGTTCTGCATAAGGGTGGATCAGGTTAGAGGTGTTTGTTCCGTCGGTTCTCGAGCTGGCAGTCATGGGGGTATTTATGCCCGTTCGTTGGCGCTCAAGAAGTGAAGGTCTGGGGGATGACTTTCCTGAAAATGATGGGGTGGGTTAGGAGAAATGATTTGTTCAGGAGGATGGTTATGATGGAGATGATAGCGAGAATTTGGAGTGATGTGTTCGGGGGGAGGGGGTCAGGGGGGTGGCTATGATGTAAAAAATGGTGGGGGTTAGGGGGGAGTTATCTGTTTAGGTGATGGTAATGTTGAAAATGATGAGATGGGTTTGGAGGAGTGATGCGTCTGGGGGGGGGTGGCTATGTTGTAAGGGATTCAGAGGGTTAGGTGGGATGAGGGACGGGGGGTCTCACTGGAAGACTTTGGAGGGAGAGGGGGAAATGACTACTACAGGACGCCAGGGGAGGGGGATAGGGGGGGCAGACGTTCATCACCTATCAAACCTGTCGTTGGCCGTTCTTGGTAGCAGGTTTGGAAAGGGGGGTGGGAGTGGTTAAGGTCTGATGATCTGGGAGGGTAAAAGGACGTTGATTCATGTACCTGGGAAGATAAAGGGGGGCCACGCCTACTGTAATTCTGGCGATTTCTTGCTGCAGCGCTGCGCCATAGTCCTTTTCATGTTTTCAGCCAGTCTGGCAGTTCCTCTTGCATTTGGGTGTTTCACGTTGCTATACAATGTCATATCAGACGCAAACGTGGCGAAATTATCAAGGAAAATGACATTATGTAGTTCACATGCAGATTTCAAAGTTTTGATTTGATGGTATGATCGTGTTGTTAAAGTGATGTTTACCTCTTGCTGGTAGTATTGAACTAAAAACAACACGAGCCTGCGGAAAGGTCTTACAGCAGAGTACAATAAAATCGTTCATGATTCCAGGGAAATGGGACCTGAGGGGCATGAATTGCTACCCACATGTATGATAACATCTTTGATGTAAGGCGTAACTGGGATAGTGAGGAGCCAGTTGCTAAGATCCTGTAATGTCATTCCAGGGCACACATAATTTAAAAAGATGAACTCCACGAGGGGCGAGTCTTTTAGGGTCAATAAAACGAATAGCGGAGTCCCCGGCAAGTAGCATTGTAGCACTGCCAGGTACAGACATGTGATGTAACACTTCACTGGGGGATGGCTTCAACGGTGGATAATGTTGATTCATTTGTTTAGTCACGTCTAATGTCTTTTCAGGTGGGCGGGGGTCGGACAAAAGGGTTTTATCATTATCACTCTGAGAGAGAACATTAAAAGAATTAAAAGTCGGAACTGAATAATGTAAACTGGCACCGTCTTTATTAGACTCACTGTCTGACACCGTATCTTTTCCATTGGCCACCTCTCTGTTGGGACTCACTGACTGTTTCCCCATCACTGGACTGTTGGGACTGTGGGACTTCCCTACAGACCTCAGTGTTCTGCCGGTCTTGGCTTACTGGAGTATCCTCGGGGCTTTTACAAGAATAGGTATGGGACAATGGCTGTGGTAAACATGTATTCTGAGAAAAAGAGTGCTATTGTCCAAAATAGAAAAATCATTGGATGTTTGTGTGTTGACAGTTTTCTTATTTGCTTGCTTATGTTTTAACTTATTGATTTCAGATAAAAGGGACCCAACTTGAGTTTTCAATGAATGGTTTTCCTTTATAGTTATTTTCTTGTTTGCCTCAAGATTGGCTACAGCTGTTTTTAGGCTTTCTATCTCGGCGCCAAGAGCATTAAATTTGTCATTAATGTGTGCACGAAGTTCATTTTTAGCAGCAGTTTTTACATCAGCAACCATGGAAAGAATACTTTCATTCAGTTCTGTAGCATCCCAAGTATTAACTGTTTGTTCAAGTTGAAGCACTCTCCTCTTTATATCAGGGAGGGGACTAGGCGTGCGACGTCCGTAGAGTTTACGTTGGCACTGGCGTCTTGTTCGCTTGCTGACAGGAGTCGACTTTTTAGGAACAGTTAGTTCAGCTGTATACTCTGAACAGTTTTGGACAGTTTCCGGGGTTGGAGGATGCAGTGTGACACTTCCCAGCACTGGTACATCAGCATCAAGAAGTTGTGACTGCGAGGGTGAAGAGACAAAATCCTCGCTCGGCTGCTCTTCAGGGAGAGTCAACAATGTGCAATCAACGTCAGGTGATGACAGTTTAGGGGACCCGAGAAGGAGGAAATAAACGATACAGGGAAGTGTAATAGAGAATGGCTAAATTTAGCGACATTCCTTTCAAGCATAAATGAGTAGACAAAGTTTTTTAGTGGTTCACATTCTTCTTTGTCCCACAGCGGACAGTCTAGCCCCTGACACATCAACGTTCCGTTGGATTGAGTGTGGTGAAGTACAACGATATAGTAACACTTTTGAAAGTTTGATGAAATATACGCAGCACACAGTTTTGGCCAGATTAACAGGTGGGGGGCCAGTGACCAGTAGGGAAGAGGGGGATATAACAGCCCAGAGTGATCAAAGTCATCAAACTGAAATGTAATATCATCTTCGGTGATAGCAGAGTAGCGCGATAGCAAAGACAGTTTCTCCAGATCACAAGCTCTTCTTTCCCACACGAAAATGTTTTTTGGTTTGTATCGAAGGTGGGGTTGCAGTTTGTGTTCGTTTAAACTGACGTGACTTGACGCTACCTCAGCCATTAGTACGCAGCTAAAAGACACACTGACACATAGTACTCACATACTGGCATGGCAATAGTCAGTCACACAGTGCCGAACCTTCCTGATAGTTATCATCCAGTGATACACATGACTGGTGTTTTATAATACTTCAAGGTGAGGTATCCGTTGAACAAATGCTGTGCACACCAGGCGAGGTATCCGTGAATATCACCGCACTCAAGTAGTTGTTCCGTCATTCATACAACAGAACAGCAGAAGGTCTAGTAGAAGTGTGGAAAGGAGTAGATGGACAACAGACTGTAAACACTATCAAATGCACGGCACACACAAAGAGCTATCACTGAGCATAACGATCACCGTGAAGCCGGCGAACAGTCAGCAGAAAACGACATCGAAGAAGACTGGATTTCCTGAATCGCACACTTGAAGTTCAGCTGTTCCGTTGTACATTACATTATAAATTTTACATCTTCAGATGCAGAATAATGACATCATTCGTAATAAATTACTAATGAAGGAATGCAGGCACGTTAGAGTGGAGAGCTAGTCCAGCCCTGGTTGGACACTACTTTCAGACTCTGCTCCCGGTGCCTGCGGGTGCTTGGTCTCGGCACGCTGGGCCACAGTGCGTTTTGGCAACACGTCGCGATGAGCATAACTTCCGCCTTACGCCCTGTACACCGTGTAGTGATTTTACTCTTCTACATAATCTATCGAGAGAACGGGACATCGTAAGCGAAACAAACTTGCTGATATGATCGTAGGAAAGGAAGAGACCATTTCAGAGGACGGAGGCTGGGCGAGGTGCCTGTGGGCAACGCGTGTGCTACCCGATGCCTGGTTCTGCCCCCTCTTTGACAGGCTCCCTGTCGATTGGTCTGTCTATTTGTCTGTCTGTCTGTCTGTCTGATTGGCTGGCCGGCTCTCTCTCTCTCTCTCTCTCTCTCTCTCTCTCTCTCTCTCTCTCTCTCTCTTGGGGGTGGTTTCATTGTTTGTTTGGCTTGAGCTGTTTGTCGTGTCATCATGTGTGTTGTTGCATACACTATATTATTTAGTATGTTTTGTAGAATAGTAACGGCAAGTATGCAAAATGGCTAACTAAGCCAGTACTTTTACCGTTTATATATAAAGAATCATTATCATTGTCATCGTTCTCTCTCTCTCTCTCTCTCTCTCTCTCTCTCTCTCTCTCTCTCTCTCTCTCTCTCTCTCTCTCTTCGGGGTTTCCCTAAGGGACTGTAGACAGAAAAGCTGAGAGGGAGTGTGACACTGACACAGAAAGAACAGAAAGCACCTATCACAGTGTATTCTAGGGAAGTGGGAACAATATTCATTATATTGCTTGAGGACAGACTGCCTGTTCAGGATTACAGCAAGTATATCTGTGTTAGTTTGCACGTGCCTTTGTGTTTTGCGTGTGATTCTGCGCACGTCGTCTTTTAGAACGTGAGGAAGTTCCATGGTGTGCGTGAGACAAAAAAAAACCAATAGATTTGATCAACGTAAGTCGGTGCAAACGTTTTCTTCCTTGCTAGCATCAGGCTTTATCATTAGTTGATCTGGACTGCACATCTACCCAATGTCAAAACGGAAGCAGCCAAACAGTTCGATCCACAATCAATATTAATCAATATCGACATCTGAATGTTCCCCAATCAATATCAATCACTATGGACATCAGAATGTTCCCCAATCAATATCAATCACTATCGACATCTGAATGTTCCACAATCAATATCAATCACTATAGACACCTGAATGTTCTCTCATTAAGACCTGCATTGCCACTGTCCGTTTACTCTAGGACTCTGTCCTATCGTATTTCTTGCTTGTTGATTTCCTTGTGAGTCTGCAGACAAATAACATTGAATGGAGAGAGGGGGGTCAGTTGCCGCCAAGGACATAGACATACAAAGTACAGGACAAGACACAATGCATTTCGACCTCTTGGGTCTTCTTCAGGCAAAAACAAATAACATTTAGGACAGCGAAAACGAAGAACGAGAAACCACTTATCTTCTCATATTCGGTGCACGATCAAAATGGCCGCCATGTGCAAGAAGTTTGAGCGTGCGCCGATATGAGAAGATAAGTGGTTTCTTGTTCTTCGTTTTCACTGTCCTAAATGTTATTTTGTTTTTGCCTGAAGAAGACCCAAGAGGTCGAAATGCATTGTGTCTTGTCCTGTATCTTGTTTGTCTATGTCCTTGGCGGAAACTAACCCCTCTCTTTCTAATTTTGCTTCATTTTCCGCCCTCAGTCACTCCGTTTTGAGAATGAATGGAGAGACAACGACTCTAGGAGACCATTGATGGCACATCGCTATGGTGCGTGAACGCAAACTTTCCTTGGGAACGGTGCTTTCAATTTTCTGGAGGCAGAAGAGGTGGGATCTATGAATGCTCAGTGTCAGAGAGAGTGTTTGTGTGCGTGCCTCTCTGCATGAATGTGTATGCGTGCGTTTGTATATGTGCAAAAGAACGTGAGAGGAGACTGTTCGTGTAAGTAAGACTTAATGGATCGAATCAAACACAAATCTGGCACGACCGTGTTCTGTTTGGCTGCGAGCAGTTCTTTGTGTTATTTGTTGTTCGCTTCTGAATGTTACACTCGTCAAGGAATTACCGTGGTCCTTCATGCCCTGCTCTTGTGGTGACCTCTGTTTTGAAATCCCTTCCACGTCTGTGGCCTTGGTTTGATTCCTTTGAGGTCATCGGTGTTGACGAATTCATGGGGTTTCTCTCTCTCTCTCTCTCTCTCTCTCTCTCTCTCTCTCTCTCTCTCTCTCTCTCTCTCTCTCTCTCTGTCTCTCTATGCGCGCGCGCGTGTTTGTATGCGTGTATGTTTCTGTGTGTGTGTGTGTGTGTGTGTGTGTGTGTGTGTGTGTGTGTGTGTGTGTGTGTGTGTGTGTGTGTGTGTGTGTGTGTGTGTGTGTGTGTGTGTGTGCGTGCGTGCGTGCGTGCGTGCGTGTGTGTGTGTGTGTGTGTGTGTGTGTGTGTGTGTGCGCGCGCGTGTATGTGTGTGTGTGTGTGGTGTGTGTGAGAGAGAGAGAGAGAGAGAGAGAGAGAGAGAGAGAGGTGGGGAAAGGTGGGGAGGCAGAAGACAGAGACAAATAGTTGTGTGTGCGTCTGTGCCACCACCACTCTCTCTCTCTCTCTCTCTCTCTCTCTCTCTCTCTCTCTCTCTCTCTCTCTCTGTCACGTAAACTACGGCTGGCAAAGGTCACCATCAGTCACTGTCAACATCCGGAAGGTGTCACTTCCACAGCTAAACCATCATTTCTGTCAGCGTGGCTGGCCCTCTCCTCTCCTCTTTCCTCTTGTATGGGATGTTCTCATCAGACTGAGATCAATTTACAACTGATGGACTGACAACGACGCTAAGACAACAGTAATGGCCCATCGCTGCCAGTTGAGAATGTAAGTACATTTTGACACAGCGCTTTTGATTTTCTTAGAGGGGAGGGGGGGGGGGGGGGGGGAGAAAGCTCGGAATGGTCATTGTATGTTCAATGTCTCAACTGAACTCTTAATCAACGAATTTCTGTTCATTTCGTTCTGTTTTGACGGCTAAGAATTGATTTTGATATAGGACAAAAAAGGATGCCCTGATCAGTTCTTCACGCTGGCTCCACGCCTTAGTAATTATTGTCGTCAGTAGAGGGCTTTGTAGATGGTGTCCTGCGTATGTTGGATCACAAACAGGCGCCACTGAACACCACCGAAAAATGACTGGGTAGCAGTGCAGTGTCTCCTCCGGTGGGTTGCCCTCTGACGACTTGACGGTGACTGCTCCCTGTAGATTGCCGGTGCTGGGGCTGCAGCGGGCCTGGCCGGGCTGCAGCTGTGGACGGGGGTTCGGAATGAGAGGCGTGGGTGCAATGCCACTGAGGTGGCACAGTACATGCGGCACCAAAACAAAGCCAAACAAAACAAAAGTTCTTAATCAAGTCCTGAATTTTTTCGGGTCAAATGTTGCGCAGTCAAACGTTGTGTACCCATGAATGATGCTGGTACATGTTAGCATCACCACACACTCCTGTCGTCAGTCCATTTTAAGAGGAAGAAACTCTTGGGAAAGCTGCTTAGCAGATGGTCTTGCTTAGAAAAAGCCCACCCTCTTCCATGTGCAGGAACTTCGGATCTCAGCGTCTGACGCCCTCAATGGGCGGGGACACATCCAAGTCATGACTCCTGAATAGCCTTGTGTACTGCTGTCTTTTTTTCCTTTTCGGCGTTTCAGTCATTATCCACACCCATCCCTCTTCCATTCTCTCCTAACAACTTTTCAGTCTGGAATAAATCCGCTCAGTCTGCTGCTAGCCAAGGGATTCCCTGAAATGACGGGTATAATGATGGAGGAAGGAGGGAGTCTGATGAGACAGCCATATCGGCCCGCTGAGATGTGCCCGAGGAATGTTTCCGATCAGAGAAATGTTAGAGAAGAGTAACTCTCCTCTGGCGGGAAGATATTTTTTTCTGTTTCATCTGTGAAAATGTGTGTGTGTGTGTGTGTGTGTGTGTGTGTGTGTGTGTGTGTGTGTGTGTGCCCCCGTTTGACTAACACAGGTCTACACAAATCTGCGCAGACGTTCTCTTTTTCTCTAGGACCAAGCTTTACTGTCATTTGCTCTTGGCTGAAGATTTACCCAGCCTCAAAGTGACCCGCGACCAGCTACGTTGATCCAGTTACTATCAATCACTATCGACATCTAAATGGTCTGCCACTCACACCAAACCGCCAGGATCCGTTCACCCCTTTGACTCTGTCCCCTATTTCATCCAGCCTGGAGCTCTTCTCCTGAGACTAATGGCCATTTTCATTTGGACAGAGTGACACCGACGCTACGGGACCAACGAAGACCCGATACCCTGCCACGAGATTGTAATCAGCGCTATGGAAACAGTACTTACCACTCTCTTAGTTTGTGGAAGTGTGCATTCAGCGTGAGAAAAAAGATAAGTATGTGTGCATGTGTGTCTGTCTCTCTTCGTGCACTTTGGTTGCATGCATGAACATGTGTGTGTGTGTGTGTGTGTGTGTGTGTGTGTGTGTGTGTGTGTGTGTGCGCGCACGCGCGTGCGCCGCAGTATTCGATCGAAGACAGTCCCTATGTATATTTCAGCGGTCTCTTATTCGGTAGGAGCGAATGGTACAGCTGTTTGCTTTCCGTTCTAGACTTGCTATATTCAAAGCTTCACTGAACGCTACCACCCACAGTCATAAATCACAACGACATCTACAGTCTTCTGTCCTCACCCAAGCCGCCAATGTCAAGGAACCTGTCCGTCTTGTTCCTCTCCTCTCTCACTTCTTACTCGGGGATTTCTTCGTCAGGTTGAAGACAAATGGCCATGGATGGCGTTTCACTGATATTAAAAGACAAATGACGGCCCCTCACTATGCCACGAAAGTGCACAATGCTTTAAAAAACAACATCCCTGTATTTCTTGAAGGTATCTTTGTATACACAGCGTAAGAAAATGTGTTGGAGGCATACATCTGTAAGGATGTGTATGCGTGTTCACGCGTTTGCTTTAAAACATGAGTGAGGACGGTTTATGTGTGTGACGCTATACAGATATTTGATCGGCACATGTTTGTACAACCGTTCTGTTTTGTAGGAACACACGTTACCATTTGACTCTTGGTCCTAGGTTCATCTATGCTCCACAGTCGTTTAGAACAAGGAAGGTGAGGCCAGGTGGTAGGGGGCGGGGCGTGTGTGAAGCTAAGGTGCTTTCATCACAAGCACAATAAGTTCTTTTTCTTTCTCATTATATCCTCGCACATTCATCTGAAGATTCCCCCAATGTCAAAATAACAGGATGCGACACGTCATCGTCAATCGACATCAGACAGTAGGGAAATGCAAGCACTCATCTGGCCCTTCCTTAACATTGTCAGTCTGGAATGAATCCGTTGGATTAGCTTCAATCTGTGGGATTTGCTGACGTGAGGGATGATATCACAACTGAGGAAGAAATGAGACAGAGAAAAAAAATTCAAAGCTGGCCCGTGCACAAGAGATTTGTTTGCAGTTCAGAGAAAACTTGGCGAGAGTGACCTTCTCTGGTTTGAAAGATTGTTCGTGAACAGGCGAGCGCGCGCGCGCGTGGGTTTGTGTGTGTGTGTGTGTGTGTGTGTGTGTGTGTGGTGTGTGTGTGTGTGTGTGTGTGTGTGTGTGTGTGTTGTTAGTGATACAGATGAAGAAGACAAAACGGGGGATTACAAGAGTGTGGGTGGCTGCTCGTAGGTGAGATGTAGCAGTTTTCATCCAACACAAATATTCACGTTAAATCCCAATACATTCACAAGATGTCTGCAGGAGGTCCATTTTAAAATCACATTAAACCAAATATGTCTGTCATCCTCTCTTTTGATTCTCAATATATCAATACAACGAACACAACACTCAACGTAAACTGCAACCAAAACCAACCCTGTACCCAGTTCACCATAGTGAAACACTTCAATGTTCACTTCACAACAGTGTGCAAGCTTTTTTTTTTTCCTAGCTAAAAGTCAAGTTCAAAACCAGGAAATTTTACAGCCGTCAGTGGTCTGTAATAATAACAACGCATGAATCGTTTCCTTGGTTTACAAAAATGTATTGAACTAAAAATGAAATCCTCTACTAAACTGCTTTCAGTTATCTTTTCACACGCTGTTTATTCATTTGGAGTGTTTTTGATGTTGGATGGAAACAAATCTGAAGAAATAACTTTCTGGAGAAGCCATACCTTTTTGTTTGTTTTCGTCTGGGTACTGATGCTGCTGGGCTCGCTGTCACTGGTATGGCGCTGGGCTCGCTGTCACTGGGTTCGCTGTCACTGGGCTCGCTGTCACTGGTATGGCGCTGGGCTCGCTGTCACTGGGCTCGCTGTCACTGGTATGGCGCTGGGCTCTCTGTCACTGGTATGGCGCTGGGCTCGCTGTCACTGGTATGGCGCTGGGCTCGCTGTCACTGGTATGGCGCTGGGCTCGCTGTCACTGGTATGGCGCTGGGGCTCGCTGTCACTGGTATGGCGCTGGGCTCGCTGTCACTGGTATGGCGCGTGGGCTCGCTGTCACTGGGCTCGCTGTCACTGGTATGGCGCTGGGCTCGCTGTCACTGGTATGGCGCTGGGCTCGCTGTCACTGGGCTCGCTGTCACTGGTATGGCGCTGGGCTCGCTGTCACTGGGCTCGCTGTCACTGGTATGGCGCTGGGCTCGCTGCACTGGTCGCATTATTTCGACTATGGCCATCTGACACCACTCTTCCACCTCAGTCCAACTAGTTAGTCTCCATCGATCTTCAAGAGTCCCTTTGATACCTTAGCGGCTCTATCGCCCGGAACTGGCAATAAATGTGGATGAAAGGGATCATTACTAATTAACACTGGTGAAATGAAAGAAGTATGTATGCGTCCAGAGACCGGATATTGGTGCAGACATGCAGGTGCTTTTTGGACAGCTGCATGGTAACATTGTCTGTTGATCACCGTATCTTACGTCTCTCTCTCTCGCGCGCGCGCACGTGTGTGTGTGTGTGTGTGTGTGTGTGTGTGTGTGTGTGTGTGTGTGTGTGTGTGTGTGTGTGTCCATGTGTGTCTACGTCTGGGTCTGGGTGTGTGTAAGTTTAGGGGTACGGGGATAAGTTGGGTGAAGGAGGATTGCTGAGGTAGGGAAAAAAAACTAAAGAAATTACATAGGGATAAGGGATTAAAGAGCTGATGAAAAAAAGGGGGAGGGGGGATCAAACAATCGTATAATGCTTGGGAAGAGTGCAACAGGCTGTTCTGAGAAATGAGCATCTGGTAGAGTCTGGTAAGCTGACTCATATCACTTCTTTTCAGAATCAGACTGCTTTCATAAAATAATAATAGAAATGATAATAACACAGCAACAATGATAAAGCTGTTATTTGGCGTTATGTCCGTCAGAACTTAGAAATTACTCTTGAGCATGTAAAATTGTACATCAACAGTGATTTGCAGAAACATCCCCTACCACCACTCCACCCCCACGCCCCTTTCGTCTGTCTGCTCCCACCACACCGAGCCCTCCTGTGCCATGAAGTGGCACTGTCGGCCAGTCTTGTGGTGTTAGGAGTTTCGCAGAAATGAGGGGCGGCATTGCGATCGCCAGTCATCCTGAATTACTAAAGGGAGCGCACTCGCGTAGGAAAGATAATAATCATCACTTTGCCTAAACACATTTCGCCCATCTTTTGACCTTGGCGGCGTCAACCTTTTGCGTAGTATCTGCTACACTTCCTCTAAAGGATGGGATTCTTTCTGCCGCTTACAGAGTTACTAATACAGTACCCTTTTAGCGTGGGGTAAGTCGTGTCTGAAGCCTGTACACTTTCACACACTTTTCTTTTTTTCTTCTTTCTTTCTTTCTTTCTTTCTTTCTTTCTTTCTTTCTTCTTTTCTTTCTGTTATCAGTTTGAATGCTATTTCCACCTGTTTCAACGAGCAACACTCTTGCTGTAAACGCTGTTTCTGCTGATCTCAAAAGTGATAATCGATCATCAATCATAAAATGTACAACAGGACCTAAGTGTTTTGAGCGTGTTTTATTACAGTGTGCGCGCGCGCGCGCGCGCGGGCGTGTGTGTGTGTGTGTGTGTGTGTGTGTGTCTGTGTCTGTGTCTTTCTGTGTTGGTGTGCGTGTGCGTGCGCGCGAGAGCGCGCGCACGTGTGTGCGTGTGCGTGTTTGTGTGTGTGTGTGTGTGTGTGAGTGTGTGTGTGTGTGTGTGTGTGTGTGTGTGTGTGTGTGTGTGTGTGTGTGTGTGTGTGTGTGTGTGTGCGTGTCCGTGTGTGCATGCGCGCGTCCCCACCCCCTCCCCGCCCTTTCCAGTAGTTCTTCAGTGAATGTTTAAGAGCTAGCTTTTTTTTTTTTTTCGGGGGGGAGGGGGAGGATGCGACTGTAAACCAAATCCCTTGAGAAAACTGTCCACGTTTCACATGCTAGAGAACTCACGGCAACAAGAGAGTTGTAATAGGTCAGTATACGTGAGAAGATCTCTTTTGATCACTGAATACACATATGCACAGACTGGGGGGGAGAGAGAGAGAGAGAGAGAGAGAGAGAGAGAGAGAGAGAGAGAGAGAGAGAGAGAGAAGACGAGGGGGAGGGAGGGGGTATGGGGGGTGGGATGGCATGGCAGTGGGTGGAGGTGGATAGGTGGGGGGGGGGTAGGGGAGGGGGACTTAGTGACGCTGTCTTAAGAGACGTGTGTACTCTCCCGTGGAAGAGGGGTCCGAATGCCGACGTTTGGAAATCTGGAATAGAGATAAACTCTGTTGAAGCTCGCGTTCAGCCAGTGAGCCCACCGTTTTCTAAAGAACAACCGCAGTGGTAGGCACGCCCAAAGCAGTGCAGCCCCATTAGTACAACCTATCCGCTCAGTCACAGAGAGAAAAGGCCAACACACGGTTGAGAAGCTCTGCGACTGTACCGCAACCAGTCGACATCCTTATCGTTACATTGACGTGCGCTTCACATCCAATAGTCGACTGGCCAGATCTCTCTGCTTGGCCCATGACCCGGGAAAGGTAACTCTATTAGCAATAGAAAAATCATGCGTTATCTTCCCCTTATTTTTACTCACGGAACAGTCTGTATTACACAGAGAACTACGTTGTTTACGATGCTGTCATAGAATGCATCACAGTGCTGTACAATGCAATATGATTCAATTCAGTGCAATGCAATGCAATACAAAAAGTACTATCACTCCAACGAAAACTGTCATCATATATCGACCATTTTGATGTCGGTGTAATTAGGGGCTTCGCTTCCGAAAGATGAAGATTTTTTTTTTTTTAATTTTTTTTTAGTATTAGTGTGAGGTGAACTCAGGCCGGCATAAGGTCAATGTAACTTAGAAAACATGCTTCAGAGAAAAACCCGTACTGCACTGTACTTTCCTACAGCTAGGGTGGAGATTTGCTTTTTCCATTTGTATGTGTGCGCGTGTGTCTGTGTGTGCGTGTGTGTGTGTGTGTGTGTGTGTGTGTGTGTGTGTGTGTGTGTGTGTGTGTGTGTGTGTGTGTGTGTGTGTGTGTGTGTGTGTGTGTGTGTGCGGGGAGGGGCATGCCCTTACGCACATGTTTTCTTGTCATTCTGTTCATCAATTTTGACTACCCCTCCTCCCTCTCCACCTCCCTCCATCTCTCCCTCCCATCCTCTCTCTCTCTCTCTCGCTCCCCCTCCCTCTCTCTCTCTCTCTCTCTCTCTCTCTCTATATATATATATATATATATATATATATATATATATGGAAGAATTGTTA
>JADBJO010021905.1:0-7500 GCA_016801955.1 Conus betulinus
CTGCTGTGTTCATTTTCTCGTGGTTGTGCAATAATCACCATCGCGTCGATATGCATAAATAGGGTGTGTAAGGGAAAAAAAAAAAACAAAATAACTATGTGCGTGGCACGGATTGCTCTCTCTGCTTCTTTGATTCAGAAAGTGGTCAAATATTGATGAAGCTGTTTCAAAAATACGGGAGAGGAAGGAGGAAAATCGGAAAATGGGGAAAGGGGGAAAGGGGGGGAGGGGGGTTTGCAGGGAGGGGAAAGTGGGCGTTCCTTAGAGAAGCTTTGGAAGGGACATGATGTACTAGAGAAAAATTGATGGGGGGCACCCCCCCCGGGGGAGGGGGGGGGGGGGGGGAACCGAGAGGGGGGAGATAACCATAAGAGATAGGTGGGGGGGGGGATAAGGGGGATAGGGGGGGATAAGACTGGGGGATCTCGGGATATTAAAGATAAGAGGTGAGAAGAGGAGACTTGGGGGGGGGATATATATAAATAGGGGGGGGGGGATAAGGGGATAGGGGATAGAGATGGGGGGGAGAATAGAAGGGGGGGGGGGGCGGGGGGGGGGGGCTAAAGTGGGCAAGGGGGGGGGGATAAGGGGGGATAGAATAAGGGGGGGGGGGATAAGGATGGGAAATCATTCGGGGGCGGTATACGGGGGGGGGATAATAGGGGAGAAGTGGGGGGGGGGGGGGGGGGGGGGATATATTATGGGGGGGGGGGGGGGGGGGGGGTATAAAGGGGATTAAGGGGGAATTAAGCCCATGGGCGGATAAGAGGGAAAGAGACGTGGGGGGGGATAAAGGATCATAAGAGGAAGAGGAGATGTGATGTTGAAGGAAGGGGGAAAGAAAAAAAAGAAGAGATGTGTGAAGGAAGGGGGAAGGAAAAAGGGAGGAAATGCGTCAACACTTAGCGTTTCAAAAACAAAAGATTTATCTTCGGAATTACTGGGATGCACGGGGAATGAACAGGAATTCACCTGGCGGATGTAACAGAGATAGGATAACAGAATTCATCCGACTGGATAACGGAAATTTCACCTGGGATTAACAGGAATCCGAGTGAGACAACCAACCAGAAGAAGAAAGAGAGGAGGTGAGGGCAGGGGGAGGGAAGTATCAGGCCCGGGAGGCTTATCATGCGAGTGGAAAAAAGGCGGATGAGCTGGTAAAGGGAGGAGAGGAGTTGAGAGTCCTGACCACGTGGAATAGTGAGCTAGTATGAGCGACGGTAGGAGGAAAGTGTGGAAAGGGGGGGGGGGGTTAAACCGAGAAATCAAACCATGGTTTGAGCCCTTTCCTTAATGGAAAACCATAGACTATGATTCTGTGTGCGTGCGCTGCGCCTAGAGCGCGCACTGGAGCGGGAGTTGGTGTGTATATGTGTGGTGTGTGTGTGGATGTGTGGGTGGCTATATATGTGGTGGTGTTGTTGGTTGTTCTTGTTCTTGTATTGTGGGGTGTGATGTTTTTTTTTATTTTTACTTCCCCTCCCCTTTGCCTCCCCCATTCCATTTTGCTATCGCCACCTCATGCGAAATACCATCACTTGACGGCATCATTATCTCTTCCTTGGTAAGATGACGGTGAGATCGTGGTATGATGTCCAGCCGTTGTTGATACACACCTAACATGCGCGCGCGGCGCACAAACACACACACAACACACAACACACAAACGACATGCACACGAGTCACACAACACAAACCCACGACAACAGTCTACACACCACACTCATTCAGACGCGATGCCCCCCGCCCCCCCCGACATGTGCTGTGAGAGGAGGACGACGAGAAGGCACCAGTTACGGATAGAGAGACGATATTTGGGTGGTGGGGACGTGGTAGACCTGTGAGAGACACTCACCCCAAAATAACTAAGTAAGATCACTTGAAAAAAAAATAATCAGCAACCCACATGAAGACCAGATGATGCCAGGTGGAAGGGGGATGGGAGGGAGAGAACCAAAACGATAGTTAAAAAATAACAAAAAAAAAGGACAAAAAAAAAAAAAAAAAAAAAATTAAAAGAAAAAAGCCCAGCATGCCCAATTCATTCATTTACAGACCACAACGACCACAGTAAAACCATAGCAGCGCACGTGCCACATAACCGCTTTCCTGATTGCAAAGCCTCTCATAGTGTCAAGAACAGAAGAATCTGCTCCGGCTCATCTCTCTCTTCTAATCGTCTACTCCTCTCTCTCCTCTCAGTCTCTCTCTCTCTCTCTCATCTCGCTCAATTGTGTCATTGTGTTCTCTCTCTCTCACACGTTTCTCTCTCTCCCATCCCCTCATCCTCTCTTCATCTCTCCCTCGCTCTCCTGTCTCTCTCTCTCTCTCCTCTCTCTCTCCCGTTCAATTGTGTTCAGGTTGTTCTCTCTATCTCCCTCATCTCTCTCTCTCTCTCTCTCTGTCTATCCTCATAATCTCTCTCTCTCTCTCTCTTCTCTCTCTCTCTGCTAATGTTCCAACTCTCCACTTTAGAACGTCCTCACTTGTTTGTCTCCACTCTCTGTCCACTTCTCCCGCTATCGTCCTATTATTTCTTCATTTAATATATAATATATATATATAGATATCTATATATTCGATATAGATTTGTGTGTTTGTGTGTGTGTGTGTGTGTGTGTGCCCCTGTGTTGTGTGTGTGTGTGGTGTGTGTGTGTGTGTGTATCGTCCTGTCTTTTTGTATCGTGAATTCTCTCCGTCTCCATCCGTCTCTGCCTCCTCCCTCTCTCTCTCTCTCTTCCTCTCCTCCTCTCTCTCGTCTCTCTCATCTCTCTCGCTCTCTCTCTCACACACACCCACACACTCACACACACACACACACTCGCGCGCGCGCGCCTCTCTTGTGTGAATATTACATAACCAGCATTATTACTGAGTCGCTTCATTTATCTATGTTGACACGGACTTCCAAGAGAAACAGCACAACATACAGTTCAGCGAGAACAATCCACGTATGATTGTATCCACGCACATCACTCGCCTCTTACTCCTCCAAATTCTCACTGCTCCGAAACAAATCTTCTCTCTGTTGGCTCATCCCAAAGCACCACCACTAAGAAAGGGAAAGTTAAAACAAATGGGTCATTGCATAGAAATGGTGGCACGCACAACAGCTCAAAACAGAAAACCCACAGGGATTGCAATGTAACACAAAAATGTAAACCTTTCAAGTATCTGTTCAAGAGTTTCCTTAATGTTTATTGGGTCAGCACGAAAGTAAGCCAACGTTGAGCCACGAGCGCGGCGACGCGTTACGCGCGCGCGCGCGCGCACCACACGCCCACACACACACAACACACACCACACACCCTCCACACCAACCCACACACAAACCGCACGCACGCAACGCACGCACGCACGCACGAAACGCACGCACGCACACCCGCACACCCCTGACGCAAGCGACACACCGCACGCACGCAACGCACGCAAGCAAGCACAACACACAACACACCACACAAACACACAAACCACACAAACACACAAAAACACACACACCCACACACACACACACAAACACACGCATACATAAAACATTACACACACAAACACCACTGACTGAAACCAATGATATTGTCAGATTAACCAATGGTTGTACTGTGGGACTATGCATGCTTACAACAAATACACACGCTCGCTCTACTCTTCACAACACACACCACAAACACACACACACACACGCGCGCGAGCATGCCTGTCAGTCACGCACACACGCCACGCAAGCATCAAAGCACATATGGCGTGACAAATTACATACACACGCGCGCTAGGGTGTGCACGCACGCCACGCACGATACGCTTACATTTCACACACACACACACCACAACACACACAAACTCCCAGCATCACACCACATTTCACACAACACACACACCACACACACACACACACACACACAACACACAACACACTCATGCATCAAATCCACATTATAATTCCTTCCTGTGTGTTTCAGTCCCCCGTGATCAGAAACGCATGAAATAAACACATCACCGAACACGCAGAGGAGAGAGCAGGAGAGAGAGAGAGGGTGAGAGGAGATTGAGAGAGAAGAGAGAAGGGAGAGTGAGAGGACGAGGAGAGAGAGGTGGGAGAGACAAGAATTGCGGGGAGGAGGAGAGGGAGGGAGTGAGTGGCGCGGGAGAGAGGGAGGAGAGGAGAGGGGGGAGAGGAGGAGGGAGAGAGGAGTTGAGCGAGAGGATGAGAGCTGACGGGGAGATTGGGGAGGGCGTGATGACGATGTTGGCGTTGGGAGAGAGAGGGGCGATTTTGTATGAGAGAGGAGAGAGAGACTTACCACACGAAGACGGAGTGTTTACGGAGTACTGAAGTTTCATTTATCGTTGGCTCACGCTTTTTAACATAATTGAAGGAAAAAGTAGCAAACAATTGTTAAAAAAAAAAAGACTTAAATGAATCAAAACGACCATTGATTTATCTATAACCTGTTCCAGCACCCCCCCACAAGAAAACCCATCAAAAAATTCAGACGGACAAGTTTCCATGGTGTATGTGGTCAAACAAAGGACAGAAAGACATGACAGATCACAAAACGCCGTAAAAATAGCTCGGAATTATTGAAATTTGATGTGATCCACATAGTTGCACTCTGTAAAAAGATTATTTGACGGTCTGCGTGACTCTGTCGTCACACAGAATTCGAGAGTTTTCTTGCCTTAGAGAAATGACATGTTTTTGTTGTTCGTTTTTAATGAGATCAGGCGGTGCAGTTCTTGATTGCCCCACTTTTAGATAGGGAATCCAATATCCACCTTGATTACCATTAAATTGGTTTGATGGCTGCTATAACTCCGTGATATGCTATACCCTATTCACACAGGCACACGCAACATTGAATAACTCCTGAGACAGACGCACACACATTGACAAAGAAACACTGACATGATGTGGAACAGCATGGAGTCAAAGACACAAAATAATTACACCACGCATGCATGTGCATATCATGCAACCCGCAGGAACCACGGTGCACGTAAGTACGCGTTCAGCAAAATACATATGTAAAGCTGTTGCATGTATGGCACGTAGTCACGTAAACCGTTTGTATATTGTGTGTTCTACGAGGAAGAGTGACGAAGAAGAGGGAGACACACACACTGTGGTGGTGTGTGTGTGTGTGCAACCGAGGCGCGCACACACACACACACACACACAAACAACACACACACAACACAACACACACACACAGCACACACTCACACACAACACACACACAACACACACAATGTGCAGACATAGAGGACATAGAGAGAAGAGAGAGAGAGGAGAGAGGCACCCCCCCCACGATCAGAGGGTATGGCCCCCACCACCCCACCCACCCGTGAAGAGAGTGGACGGAGAGGAGAAGCGAGGGGGGGGGAGAGGAGAGAGGATGAGCAAGACACCACCCCCCGAGCACGGAAACGAGGAAAGAGAGGAGAAATGAGACAGAAGAAAGGGAGAGGAGGAGAGGAACGGGGAGGAAAAGTAAGTAAAACAGACGGAAAGAGGAGAAAGAAAGATAAAAGGAAAGAAAGGGAAAAGGGGAGAAGAGAGGAGGAGGGAGGGGTTAGTGGGAAGGGGCCCCCAAGCCAGCCCGAGCGAGACGGAAACGAGGAGAAAAAGGGACAGAGGAGTATTGTGTTTTTTGAGAAGAGAGGTCCCCCCCCCGGCCCCCAGTTTCCGATGAGAGAGAGAGCACCCGGAGGATTTTTTTTTTTTTGTGACTGGGGTTTTTATTGATTTTTTTTTTTTTTTGTTTTTTTGTTTGTGATTTTTGTTGGTTTTTTTTTTTTGTTTGGACCCAGAGGATCGAGAAAGATGAGACCCCCCACGGCGAAGAGTTTTTTTTTGGTTTTTTTATTTTTTTTTTGTGTTAAGGTTGTTTCTTATCGTTTTTTTTTCTTTGTTTTTTTGTAGTTAGTTTTAAAGACTTCAAGCGACCGGAACCCCCCCGAGAGAAGCGCGCGGAGATTTCCGAGGGAGGAAGGCGCAAGAATCAGGGTCGGCAGGGGGGAGAAACCGACGGGGAGATAATTGAGTAGAGAAAAGAGAGAATATACGTGGGTTGAGCGACAGAACAGAGAAACATGAGGATCGTGGACTAGAAGAGGAGAGAGAACAACCGAAACGAGTGAGGACGTCTGGTATAGATTAAGCCAATTATTATAAATCATCTTTTCTTTTTTCATCCTTTCTTGACCTCGTCAATTCCTCTTCTTTTCTAGTTTCTTCACTCTTTTCTTCCCATTCTATATTTCCTCTCTTTTTCTTCTTTTTTTCGCCTTCTTTGATTCGATGTACCTTTGTTTTTGATTAGTTTTTTACTCTTGTTTTTTGTGAGATAGCCCCCAGCCCAGATGAGAGAGCTCTCCTTTGTTTTTACTACCACACCCCATTTTTTGACTCTTTTCGTCCTTTCTTTCGTTTCTAGTTTTTGTTTGGGTTTCTTGAGAGAAACAAGACAGGACAGACAAAAAAGACAGACAGACAGACACAGAGAGAGAGAGGAGGAGAGAGAGGAAGAAGAGAGGGAGGGAGGCGGAGGGGAGGAGAGCGGAGAGCGGGAGAGCTGAGGAGAGAGAGAGAGAGAAACTGTAGAGAGACATACAGAGCAGAATGAGGAGATGGCAGATAGACCAGACAGGAGAAATCTCTTTGACATTCATTAAAAAAAAAGCATGCATTGCTATTAGGTAATTCAGCCTTTCTTACAGATAAACTGTTTCTCGATTTTTTATGGCTCTTTTCCTGTTGCTAAATGTGCACACATCCTGTGTTCTTCCTGCGTCATTTGGTCGATGTATGGCTGGTCCGTGTTGATTTAACACTAGGTTCAGCAACACCTTACAGCCCGACAATTCGCTTCACCTGATGACCTAAATATTCTGCATTGTGCGTTCCTCTCGACTGGTGGAGATTATTAACGAAAAGGAGCAGGCACTTTAAGATTACACACGTGCACAGTCTGTATTTCAGTGTGTGCATATATATTGTTGTTGTTGTTGTTCTTCTTGTTGTTGTTGTTGTTGTTGTTGTTGTTCTTCTTCTTCTTTCTTGTTTTACGTCTTTCCACATTACGTGATATTAGATGAAAAGAAAAAAAAAGAAAAAAGAAAAAAAATCTGGGCCGGGAAAAAGGTTAACACAACAAGTCAAAAGAATCAACTTATCTACAGCTATAAACACACAAATAGAGAGTTTATTTAACCAAAGATGAAAACAAAAGAAAAAGAAAAAAAAAACAAACAAACAAACAAAGACTCTTCTTCTATCAATGCTGACTATTATCTATTATAAGTATGATAAGTATAGATGTTTGTGTGTGTGAGTATGTGTGTGAGTGCGTATGTGTGTGTGTGTGTGTGTGTGTGTGTGTGTGTGTGTGTGTGTGTGTGTGTGTGTGTGTGTGTGTGTGTGTGTGTGTGTGCGTCCTTGCATGTATGCATGGCGTGTGTATGTGTGCGTATGTGTCTATGTGTCTGTGTATCTTTGTG
>JADBJO010021905.1:15000-17500 GCA_016801955.1 Conus betulinus
GTGTGTGTGTGTGTGTGTGTGTGTGTGTGTGTGTGTGTGCGCGCGCGCGCGCGCGCGTGTGTGTGTATGTGTGTGTGCGTGCGCGCGCGCGCGCGCGTGTGCGTGTGTGTCAGACAGAGAGGTGGGGAGAGTAAGAGAGAGAGTGTTTGTGTGTGTGCATGTGTGTGCGTGCGTGCGTGCGTGCGGGCGTGCGTGCATGCGTGCGTGCGTGCGTGCGCGCGCGCACGCGTGGGCGTTTTTCCTAGTGTGCAATAATCATCTTTGCATTGATATCATAGCGGGCGAAGAAAATAATAACCAGCGCATGCCGCGAGATCGTGCCACCTCTCTGTACAGAAGTGACAAATGTTCTGGAAGGTGTGGAACTGGAATGGAGAGAAATGGGATGGTGTGGAATTGGAGTGGTGGTGAAGAAATGGGATGGTGTGTGGTTGGAATTGAGAGAAATGGCATGGTGTGGGATTAGAAGGGAGAGAAATGGAATGGTGTGGTTTGAAATGGAGAGAAATGGGATGGTGTGGGGTTAGAATGCAGAGAAATGGGATGGTGTGGGGTTTGAATGGAGAGAAATGGGATGGTGTGGAATTGGAGTGGGGAGAAATGGGATGGTGTGGGGTTGCAATGGAGAGAAATGGGGTGATGTGGAATTGGAATGGGATGGTGTGGGGTTTTGAATGGAGAGAAATGGGTTGTGTGTGAACTAGAATGGAGAGAAATGGGATGGCGTGGGGTTAGAATTGAGAGAAATTGGATGGTGTGGAGTTTGAATGGAGAGAAACGGGATTGTGTAGAATTGGAATTGGAATGGAGGGAAATGGGATGGTGTGGGGTTTGAATGGAGAAATGGGATGGTGTGGAATTGGAATGGAGAGAAATGGGATGGTGTGGAATTGGAATGTAGAGAAATGGGATGGCGTGGGGTTGGAATGGAGAGAAATGGAATGGTGCAGGGGTGGAATTGAGAGATATGGGATGATGTGGGGTTAGAATGGAGAGATATGGGATGATGTGGGGTTAGAATGGAGAGATATGGGATGATGTGGGGTTAGAATGGAGGGAAATAGGATGGTGTGGGTTGAAATGGAGAGAAATGGGATGGTGTGGAATTCGACTGGAGAGAAATGGGATGGTGTGGGTTGAAATGGAGAGAAATGGGGATGGTGTGGGGTTGGAATGGAGAACAATGGGATGGTGTGGGGTTAGAGGGGAGAGAAATGGGATGGTGTGGGTTTGAAATGGAGAGACATGAGATGGTGTGGGGTTTGAATGGAGAGAAATGGGATGGTGTGGGGCTGAGGATGAGAGAAATGGGATGGTGTGGAATTGGAATGGAGAGATATGGGATGGTGTGGAATTGGAATCGAGAGAAATGGGATGGTGTGGAATGGAATGGAGAGATATGGGATGGTGTGGGGTGGGGTGCAAAGAAATGGGATGGTGTGGATTAGAATGGAGAGAAATTGGATGGTGTGGGTGTAAAATGGAGAGAAATGGGATGGTGTGGAATTGGAATGGAGATAAATGGGATGGTGTGGGGGTGGAATAGAGAGAAATGGGATGGTGTGGGGTTGGAATGAAGAGAAATGGGATGGTGTGAAATTGAAATGGAAAGAAAATGGATGGTGTGGAATTAGAATGGAGAGAAATGGGATGGTGTGGGATTGGGATGGAGAGAAATGGGATGGTGTGGAATTGGGAATGGAGAGAGAAATGGGATGGTGTGGGGTTGGAATGGAGAGAATGGGATGGTTTGAAATTGGGATAGAGAGAAATTGAATGGTGTGGGGATGGAAGAAATGGGATGGTGTGGAATTGGAATGGAGAGAAATGGGATGGCGTGGAATTAGAATGGAGAGAAATGGGATGGTGTGGGGCTGGAGTGGAAAGAAATGGAATGGTGTGGAATTGGAATGGAGAGAAATGGGATGTGTGGAATTGGAATGGAGAGAATTTGGATGGCGTGGGGGCTGGAGTGGGAGAGAAATGGAATGGTGTGGAATTGAAATGCAGAGAGATAAGATGGTGTGGAACTGGAATGGAGAGAAATTGGATAATGTAAAATTGGAATAGAGAGAATGATGAGATGGTGTGGGGTTGGAATGGAGAGAAATGAGATGGTGTGGGGTTGGAATGGAGAGAAATGAGATGGTGTGGGGTTGGAATGGAGAGAAATGAGATGGGTGTGGGGTTGGAATGGAGAGAAATGAGATTGTGTGGGGTTGGAATGGAGAGAAATGAGATGGTGTGTGGGGTGGAATGGAGAGAAATGAGATTGTGTGGGGTTGGAATGGAGAGAAATGGGATGGTGTGGGGTTGGAATGGAGAGAAATGGGATGGCGTGGAATTAGAATGGAGAGAAAAGGATGGCGTGGGGCTGGAGTGGAAAGAAATGGAATGGTGTGTGGATTGGAATGGAGAGAATTGGATGGCGTGGGGGCTGGAGTGGAGAGAAATGGGATGGTGTGGAATCGAAATGCAGAGAGATAAGATGGTGTGGGAC
>JADBJO010021905.1:25000-28763 GCA_016801955.1 Conus betulinus
TCCCTTGCTCCTCCTAATTACCCCCCAACTTTCTTTCCCGAACACTCTCCAAAAGGTAATTTACGTGATTCTGTGTCAACTGACAGCAAACCAAAAGTCAATCCTTTTGTGGCTCAATATCCAGAAATCAGAAATCCCCCCGTCCTTCAAACTACATCTGAACAACTTCATCCCTTTACAGAACGTCTTCTACAAATGGCGTCGCAAATACTGGCGAGCCAACATTGGCCTGTTTTATCAGCCTAATCATCCCCAGTTCAACCATTGAACTATTCCTGTTGTTGTATGAGGCTGCATGTGTCAATACGCATTTGTGACTCGTATGGATATATTGGAATAGTTATAATGCGTATCAAATGGTGCACTGAATTTCACTGTGAGAGTAAGATTTATATAAACTGAAAATTCTAAAAAGTGTGCCGTGCGTGCGTGCGTGTGTGTGTGCATACGGGTGCGCGGGTGTGTGTGTGTGTATTCCTGCGCGCGCGCGCGCGTGTGTGTGTGTGTGTGTGTGTGTGTGTGTGTGTGTGTGTGTGTGTGTGTGTGTGTGTGTGTGTGTGTGTGTGTGTGTGTGTGTGTGTGTGTGTGTGCGCGCGCGCGCGCGCGCGCGCTTATTTGTGCGCATGTTTCAAAGAACCAGGAGTGGAAGAATTTGTAATCCACCAGATTACATCTGTACCTCCTCGAAAGTGCGCATATAGGCCTCTCTATGTATGTCAGTTACTGTAATGTGTTTGTATGATCTTAATCATTATGGTGAGTCAGTTTTTGCCGGGCCAATATCATTTCATCTGGTACTTTGTGCAAAAGAGTTTTTGAATTTGACATTGATTCATTTGTGCCTTTTGATCAAGAGTTCCGTTTTTTTTTTTCTTTTTTTTTTTTTCTTGTCTTATATAATATAGTCTTTGGAAAAAATAAGTTGTTTGTTATAAACAGTTCGGGTATCCCTTCGCTTTCTATATTTCATTGTTTATTATTGTTTATTATATTTGTACTTGGCTGCTATTTCTTTGTTTTCCTCTTTTGTTTTGTTACTGTACCATGCAAGTAACACGTAACGAGTGGCCATCTGCTGATGGCCTACGAGTAGGTTTTTTGAATATTTGTTATTTACAAAATAAGCTTAATGATGTATCTGATATTCTTTTCAATCATGGTAAAAGCTTCCATATATATTCGGTTTTTCGGAAACAAGGTTATCTCACCAAGTGTCCGACTCAGAACTAATAATACCAGGCTATAATGTAGTGCGCAAAGACCCATCCAAATTTAGAGAAACGGGTCTTATTATATATATTCATGAAAGTTTTAAACTTTAAGCAAATCTCTTCTCTAGAAAAATACCAAGTAGAATCCTTATGGATCGAATTACAGCTGAAAAAATCGAAACCTATTCTTTATAAGCTATATATATAGAAACCCGGCGGAGCGAACTGATTGGATAGATGAATTTTCTTCAATGATGGAGGAAGCAGCATCTTATTCTCTTATGAACATATATTACTAGGTGATTTCAATATTGATTTATTAAAATCGAACAAATATTGGACAGAAACTTACAAATCATTTAACCTCGACCAACTAATAGACAAACCAACAAGAGTCACCGCTACCTCCCAAACACTTATTGACCATGTATATACTTCTTCAGTTAACACCATGATAGAAATATGCTCACCGACGTTCGGTTGTAGCGACCATTCTCCAGTGTGTTTTACATGGTCCAAGCGAGGAGTTAAAGTTCCAAAAAATTTCCACAAGATAATTACCTACAGAAACTTTTCAAAATTTGACAATGACTCCTTTCACGGGATTTAATGAACTCATTCCTTTCTACGGTCTATCAATTCACAGACCCCGACGAGGCTTTAGAAGTCTGGTATCATAGTTTCCTTAATGTTTATAATAAGCATGCCCCATTTAAAACAATGCGTGTTAGCAACAATCCTAAAAAAACCCTGGATAACTAAAGATATAGACATTGCTACCGACTTAAGAGAGTCGCTTTAGTGTCAGGGAGTCGAGTCGAGATTCCTATAAAAAAAACAAAGAAACTTAGTCAATTACCTTAAACGATCGTCAAAGAAAAAGTATTTTCAAGATCTTATTTCTTCCAGAGCAGATAACAGATCTATTTGGAAAGCGATAAACGAGCTTACTAATAAAAATGTGAAAGTTCATACTACCTCGCCAAAAGATTTATCATCTGATGTCTTGAATAAACATTTTTGTGACATAGCTAACTCAACAATAAAAATAAACAGAACATCAAAAAATAAATTGGATATTCTTCAGGACTATTGCAATTCTAGAAATATATCCTCTCTTTCAAATATACCATTTATGGGGTGTCCATGAAGTGTATAAATCTCTAAGTAGCCTAAAACAAAGTAACACAAGTGGTCTTGATGGCATTGATGGGAAAAAATCTTAAAATTGTCAGCCCCAGTAATCGCCGAAACGCTTACTTACATCTACAACCTATGCCTTGCAAAAAATTATATTCCAAAAGCTTTTTAAAGTTGCTAAAGTCATACCAATCTATAAATCAGGTAACTATGCTGATCCCTCAAATTATAGACCCATCTCCATCTTGTCTATACTCTCTAAACCTTTGGAAGATCATATAAAACAAACACATTCTGAATCACTTCAACTCCTTCGATCTGTTTCATCCAAACCAATCCGGATTCAGGGCCCAACCATTCTTGTCACACAGCATTAACTAATCTTGTGGACCAGTGGCTTATTAACATAAACAATAATAAAATCACAGGTGTTCTAGTAGTAGACTTTATGAAAGCATTTGATGTCGTCGACCACAGTCTTCTACTTGAGAAATTAAAGATCTATGGCCTAACTGACAACGCTTTGGAACTTCTATCTTCATTTCTCTCAGACAGGAAACAGTGTGTTTCGGTAAATAGATCAAATTCTTCCATTCTACCTGTTAAGTACGGCGTCCCCAAGGCTCAATCCTTGGGCCCATACTATTTTCTATATATATAAACGATCTACCTCTGTTTTTTTTTACAACTTTATGTGAGATGTTTGCCGATGATACCACTATCCACACCTGTCACGATAAATTAGATAGCATTTTTATCTCCTTACAAGAAAGTATCAATAAGTTATTGGAATGGTCTGAACTTAATCATATGCGACTCCACCCCCAAAAAAAAACTAAATACTTATTAATTACTACTAGACAAAAAACGTCAAAATCTTTCTTGCAGCAATCATTACCTTTGTATTAATGGTGAAAATCTCGAAGAAGTTGATCACCATATGATCCTAGGTGTTATTATTATTGATAACAATCTGTCATGGTCGAATCATATTGCGTTATTATGTAAAAATGTGTCCAGAAAGATTTACCAGCTTTCCAGAATGAAAACACTTTTTAGACCAACATAGCCGTAAGTTGTTCTTTCATGCCTATGTTGAATCTTACATAAACTATGCCTCAACAATATGGGATTCGGGCTAGTGATAATATTTTAAAACCTTTATTCAGTTTACATAGACGTGCCATTAAACTGATCCTCCTGAAGTCCTCCTCCTCCCCTACTTTCTCAGAATATAAACATTTAGGAATTCTGCCTCTAAAATGGAAACTAGTTTACAACAAAGCTATCTTTATGTTTAAAATAATGTCCGACCGTGCCCCTGTGACTTTGAAAAACAGATTCGAAATGAAGAAGATCCGTCATGTTTACAAGAGATAAAAGTACTTCTTCCGAGAATAGATCTGTTTTCT
>JADBJO010021906.1:0-18904 GCA_016801955.1 Conus betulinus
GGTAATCATTTTATGTGGTAGGATTCTTTTTGTTTGGGATGGGGGAGATAATCGAATTTTTTTCCAGATGCGAGGAACAGAGTATTCTTTCACAGACCAGTTAAAAATTTTACTAAAAACATCACAGAGCTGGGAGGCACATGTCTTTAACAGTCTGCCACAAATATAGTCTGGACCCACTGCCTTCCTAATATCTAGCTGAAGAAATAGAGCCTCAACAGTTTTTTGCATCGATCACAAAGTCTAGGTCATTGTTCAGTTCTTTTGTCCTTTCCTGTAACTGTGACATCACCCTGTTCAATTCCCCTCCCGGATCACCCCTTTCAAAACGGCAGTAAAAATTGTTTAAATCATTGGAAAAGTCTTTTTGTTCAGCCTTTGTCATCTGGGTAGCAATTGCTTTATTTTTTGCCTGACCTGTAAGAGTTCTTAAACCATCCCATGCGTCTGCTATTTCTCTCTCTCTCTCTCTCTCTCCTCTCTCTCTCTCTCTCTCTCTCTCTCTCTCTCTCTCTCTCTCTCTCTCTCTCTCTCTGTATCTGCAGTCAGTTCATCTGTCTGTCTATTTATCTCTGTCTTTCTCTCTGTCTGTCTGCGTCTGTCTGTCTGTGTATATGTTGTCACTCCGTCTGTCTGTCTGTCTCTGTCTCTCGGTGTGTATATCTCTGTGTCTGTCTCTGTCTGTCTGTGTCTGTGTTTGCGTGTCTGTGTATCTGCTGTCTGTCAGTCCGTTCGTCCGTCCGTCTGTCTGTGTCTGTCTGTCTCGATCTCTTTTTCTGTCTGTCTCTCTCTGTCTGTCTGTGGCCGTGTCTGTCCATCTGTCTGTCTGTCCATCTGTCTGTCTCTCTTCTCCATCTCTCTCTCTCTCTCTCTCTCTCTCTCGACTTTTTTTTCATCTTCTTTCCTCCTGTCTTATATTCATCCCTTCTTTTTTCATCTGTTCTGCCAAGTGCTGGCTAGCTCTGTTCTCTTCTTTCTTTGACATCATACCTTGCTTCTGGCTTCTATCACAGTTGAACATTTAAATCTTCCGCTTGCTCTACTTCTTCTTCAACGCCTTTCACATCTATCATTCTACCTCGCTGGAAACTCAACATCCCACACATGAATGTCATAGATTACGAAAGTATCTGGGCACAAACACACATATAGACACACGTAGTCACAGACTCTGGTACTGACTCACGAACAGAAAATCAAACAGACAGCACACACTCACACACACAAGCGCACACACACACACACACACACACACACACACACACACACACACACACACACACGCACACACGCACGCACGCACACACGCACGCACGCACACGCACGCACGCACACACATGCACACGCATTACGACATAGCGTACATACATACAAACTTACATGGAGAGAGAGAGAGAGTGTGAGTGAGTGTGTGTGTGTGTGTGTGTGTGTGTGTGTGTGTGTGTGTGTGTGTGTGTGTGTGTGTGTGTGTGTGTGTGTGTGTCGGGGGGGGGGGGGTGACGGGGAGGGGGGTGTTTGAGCAACAGACAGCATATCGCGATAAGTCTTTAGTATCACATTTTTTTTCCCTGCGAACGATCTCTACACACAGCTTAAGAGCAACCCCCCTCCCCCTCCCCAGCACTGCTGCACCGTTTCTTTCCCTCTCCTATCCCACTCTCCAGCCTAACTCCAGCCCTCCCCCCCCCCCCCCCCCCCCCCCCCATCCCCTACACTTTGTCGTCCTCGTCCAATATTTACCCATCATGGTGACACGTTTGATATTGTCCAACAACATTGGTTTGGGGATGAAGGGAGAGCAAACACTGTCAGTGGTGACTTCACGTTTCCTGGGAAGCGTCAATGTGTCCAGACTTACCTCCCCTTCAGTGCCCCCCTCCCCCCTCCCCACAGCACTGAGGACACTTCTCCATCCTTCACAGTGTGGGAAACACATGTGGACCCCCTTCAGTTCCACATCTGCACAGCACTGAGGACAGTTCTCCTCCGTCCTTCACGGTGTGGGAAACACATGTGGACCCCCTTCAGTGCCCCCCACAGCACTGAGGATAGTTTCTGCATCCTTCACAGTGTGGGAAACACATGTGGACCCCCTTCAGTGCCCCCCCCCTCCCCCAGCACTGAGGACACTTCTCCATTCAGTGTGGGACTTCTTCACAGTGTGGGAAACACATGTGGACCCCCCTTCAGTGCCCCCCCCCCCCCCTCCCCCAGCACTGAGGACACTTCTCCATCCTTCACGGTGTGGGAAACACATGTGGACCCCCTTCAGTGCCCCCCCCCCCCCCCCCCCCCCCCCCACTGAGGACACTTCTCCATCCTTCACGGTGTGGGACAAACACATGTGGAAACCCCCCCCCCCCCCCCCCCATGTGGACACCCCCCATCCTTCACGTGTGGGAAACACATGTGGACCCCCTTCAGTGCCCCCCACAGCACTGAGGACAGTTCTCCATCCTTCACAGTGTGGGAAACACATGTGGGGCCCCCTTCAGGCACCATAATATGAAGGTAGCAGTCCAGATGGAGTGCCAGCCTCAGTTCTAGAACCAGGGTGCAGATTCAGATTCCTCCCCATTTCAGCGATACGTTTCATGACTGTCTTCCACGCATCAACATGTCATAGTGTGTGCTTCAAATCAGTCATTTCTGTCCCCCCCCCCCCCCCCACCCCACCCCTCCCCCAGGAAAGTCCGAACGAGTCTTACTCAATGACTACAGACATGTGCTGTGTTGATGTCTGTTAGTGATGAAAGATTTGGAAGGCCCTGGACTTTTTTTCTTTTTTTTTTACTTTTTAATTTTTTTTTTCCTATCCCATCATCTGAGCCACCTCAGTGGCAGTGCACCCACGCCGCTCATTCCGACATCCCGTCCACAGCCACAGCCCGGCCCGGCCCGCCGCAGCCCCGGCACCGGCAATCCACAGGGAGCAGTCATTGTCAGATCACTATCGTTATGTCTGTTTCCTTGCTTCCTTCATTCTTTCCAGTTCTCACGCAGAATCTGGAAGAATCTGTCGCGACAGATATTAGCTGTTTGACAGAGATGTCTTTCGTTACAGTTGATTTTGAAGAAGATTGATTTTTCTTGTAAGCTCGTTAATAGCTCTCCACACCAATTTTGGGTTCTGGTTTCATAATATTAGTTAGAGAGAGAGAGAGAGAGACAGACAGACAGACAGACAGACAGACAGAGAGAGAGAGAGAGAGAGAGAGAGAGAGAGAGAGAGAGAGACAGAGAGAACAAACAAAGGAACAAACGATTTGTAATTACGGAGTTGGGAGGAGGAGGAGGAACGGGACGAAATAGGAACAAGTCGACTTGTTTGCATTGAGTTCTGAATAAAGAAATTAAGAAGAAACACAAAACTAGTTCTTTGGGGATATTGTAAATTAGATAAGTTGACACCGAGAGAAAATCGTTACACAAACCAGCCTTTGACAATAGCTTTACTGACAGAGAAGCAGAGAGAGAACGAAGGAAGGAAGGAACGAAAATTTATTTATCCAGGATAATGAGATAAGCAAATTATATATGCTTTTTTTTTTCCACCCAGAGAGAGAGAGAGAGAGAGAGAGAGAGAGAGAGAGAGAGAGATTCCAGATTCCAGATGGTTTAATGTTCAGAAGTCATTAGACTCTTAACATTTCCCTTAGAGACAGATATCATACAATCGAAATACATTTTGCATGGACTCTGAAACTAACACAGATTCTTTTGTCTAAGAATTAACGCACACACAAGGCATGATTATAACTGAACTCACGAGAAATACACTCAGCTCTTCCTCCCTTCTTCCCCCCCGCCCCCCCCCCCCCCCCCCCCCCCCCCCCACACCCCCCCCCCCACACACACACACACACACTGTTTACCACCCCATCCCACTCTTCCTTGACGTTGCATCCTCAGAACTACCCATGTGCACTACGCACATCCTCCACCCTTCCTATCTCCCCTTCCCCCTTCCCCACACACTGTATTCGATTTCGGCCAATGGCCCACAATTAATGTAACAATTTTCAGGTAACAGGCTTGACCATACCAAGTCAACTCATAATTTCAACCAATATTTCACGCTTTTTAATGGCGTACTGCACAAACTGAGCAATGTTTTGCGCTGATAGGACATCAGTACATTTCATTAAATCACCAAATAAGTTGTCATTTATTTGGTTTAGCCAAGGTATTTGAGCCGTATTTCTTTGTAGCATGGACAGTTACAAACAAAATGAATTTCATTTTCTATCTCGGTTTTACAAAAACTGCACAGTAAATCTGTGGTACTTTTTTGATTATATCGGAAAATATTGGCATTTAACGGGAGGATACCTATTCTCAATTTAGCAATGATATCTCTAAAATGCTTAATTCGCAATTATCAATGTATGGTTCATTCATGAAATTTGTCTTGAAAGAACAGTACAGAGAGAATCTGTCGCTGCTGTTAACAGTAGTTGACCAGTCCTCAATGAAGTTTGCTATAAGACGCCCTCTTAATAAAGACAGAAAAGATCGCTCATTTCCAACACCTTTATTTAGCCAAGCGTAACCAAACCCGCAGTGCTGGAGGATATCTCTTAGCTTGGATACCAACATGATTTTCCATTTTCTTCCATACTAAGTTGCATTAAATAGGCCTGTTTGGGCAGTCTGTTAGTATCCATATGGAGTAGCTTCAACCAATACCTGACTGCTCTCAAGCATGAACTGATGCGTAAAGGATATCTGCCTAACTCTCCATACATACATTTATTTGGGGTTTGGCAGGAGACACTAAAAAATCGCTTACACGCCTGCGCGTGTGTGTACCTTTTCGATCGCTTCTATGGCATCAAAACCCCAGATTTCTGACCCATACAACAAGATTGGTTGTATCTGCACATCAAAGATTTTAAGTACGTCTGCCTTGAAATTTCGCTGAGTTGAGAAGCACTCGAGCACAATCACAGACTGCTTTCTTTCCCTTTTGTACTATGTTCCTGACCCCTTGCGCAAAAACTTAACCTTGTGGTAAATGTGAAACCTAGATAAGTATCCAGAAACCATTTTTCATTTCTACCCAAATAGCCCCCTTTTCTGAATACCATAACTTAGATTTATCTATGTTAATTTCTAAGAACCTATCCTTGCAAAGAGCACTGAGATGTCTTAATTGATTTTGTAGCCCTGCTGGCGTTCTTGATAAAAGAGCTAAATCACCTGCAACACAATAACATGAACAATTCAGTCAAACCAGGCTGTAACTGGACCATGTTTCCACTGGCTATGGCTATTGCTATTTCGTTTATAAACAGAGAGAAAAGGGCTGGACTCAGTATGCAACCCTGTCTAACACCAATAGGACATTCAAACAAATCGGTCATCATTTCGTTTAACGAACACAGGATACAACTGAGGAATACATGGCCTTTGGAGCTTTTAAAAATGGACCAGGCAGACCTGCTCTTCTGAGAGTTTCAAAGAGGGAAACACGATGGACTGAATTGAAAGCCTTCTTTAAATCTATGAAGGCTACGTAAAGTTTTTCGCCTTTTTTGTGGAATGTTTTCTCAATAACAGAAGCTAGCATATAAATGTGATCTACAGTTGAATATGATTTTCGAAAACCTGCTTGCTCTTCGACGATTTTTTTTAAATTTACATCCATCCACTTTGTAAGTCGACTTTTGAGTATACTTGTATAGCTTTTACTCACGACACTTAGCAAAGAATTACCCCTGTAAATTATCGGGCTCATCTGTATTGCCCTTCTTAAAAATGGGTACTATTATTGATTGTGACCACTGTGCTGGAAATTCACATTTTTAAAAACTTTATTGAATAGACAAAGTCAAGAAAGAAACTGTTTTCAATCCTGAAACCTTTAGCATTTCTGCAGTTATTTCATCACAACCACATGCTTTGCCATTCTTTAACCAGAAATAGCCTTTCCCACTTCTCCCTCAGTAATAGGAACATTTAGTTCATCAGCTATGTCCTCGTCAAAAGACCCGTTGACCATAAAATTTTGCCCCTCCGACTCTTCAGTCCTAAAGACAGCTGTAAAATGTTGATACCATTGCTGTAACGTTATGTTTCACCTGTCTTCTTTTTTTGTTTACATGTATTTGATCTTATTTCCGACCAGAATAATCTAGCGTCATGAATAGCGTTATTCAATCTATTCGCTCTTTCCCTTTTAAAAGCTGATTTTTTTTGGCCCTGTTTTATTGTCGGTACACTTTCTTGCTTTCTACAAAGGCAACGAGATTACCATTCACGATTGCTGTACCTTCGTGCTCATTGTTACCGATTTCACTCTCTACTTCGTTTTCACTCTCTACTCTCATCATTTCTTTGTGATTCATTTACACTGGAATACTTTTTCTTTGTTTTCACTGACTTTCTGTATACATTTAAGAGTTTTACGAGCTTTTTGTTTAGCATCTTTGCATTCTTTATCAAACCAAGGGGCCCCTTTGTTTTCAAGTTCGATACCTGTTCTGAGCCGCTTTTTCATACAAGATGAAGCATTCAACAGACATCCTACAAATCTGGTCAAAGCTGACTCAGTGTTTGTATCAATTTCATTAAAGGCTTTGGTGAAGCTCTGCGCCTGTCTCAGGAGAAGAAAATTTGACAAAGAACTCCTCTTCCTTCTCCTTTGCCCAACATAACTTTTCTTTCCAAGCACCCTGTCTATCTTTTTTGTTTTCCGCACAGGTACTGATACCGTTACCAAACGCGGCTGAAATTGGCAAATGAGTAGACTCGACCTTATCAATTATCTTAAAAGAACAAACAAAATCGCATTCAAGCAATTCATTAGATACGATAAAGTAGTCAATAACACTGCCCCCTGTGCGACAAATGTACGTAAAGCCGTCATTAAAATTTTTCTCACACATTCCATTAAGAATAGAACATTGAAACATACTGCAAAATTCAATTAGCTGAGATCCAAATAAATTAACCGTTGAATCTTGGGAACGTCTTGACACAAATATTTCATCATTTTGCCAAATAGGGTCAACGTCCACATTGGTCAAACCATTCAGACTGGCTGTTCGTGCATTTAAGTCACCACAGATTAGCAAGTAGAAGTCTTCAAACCTTTCGTACAGGGTATTCACACAACTTTCAAGGCCTTCAATTCCAAATCCACTCTGTAGAATGTTATATGCATTTGAATCACTCGGAGGAATGTACGTTCCTATGAACATTATGTCCTTGGGTGTGCCAAACAACAATTTATCTATCCGCAAACAAACTAAATTTTCGTGGTCGAGTTTGATCACATTTATTGAATTGCTCAATATTCTTTTGTAACCAACAACAACACCCCCCGATTTTCTTCCCCTATGAGTTAATTTTTTGGCAAAAGAGAAAATAAAAACGATAGTCAAAAATGTGTATCTGATTGGAAGTGAAAATCTACAAAAGTTCTGTGAGACAAAAAATGTCGAACGTTTTCAGAAAGTTTATAAAATCATCCGAATCTAGCCGATGATGAAGAAACCCTTCCACATTCCATGTAAGCACATTCAGTTTCCTACCTTCACTGATTGTCTGTGGGCACTGGCCACACCCCTATTTTCTTGAGGTGGACCATCGGGAATCTTTCCTGCTGTCCCGACCATTCCCGATGCTTGGAACACCTGGGCTTTGCCTGTCGTTGCGCGGCGCAGGGGGGCGAGATCGAAGTCCTTTGAGCCGGGAACCCATGAGCCCCGCCCTGTTTTGACACTGGTCGTGATGACGCCTGGCCCTGGTGTAGTCCTCCCCGTCCTCTGTGGTTGTCCTCTCTTACCACAGTCGAGTACAGCCTGTCGTCCACTTCTTGAGCAGTTGTGTGCTGGTCTGTGGCTGTGCTGTCATCAGCGGACATCGTGCTGTCGTGTCCACTGCCGGAGATGGTTGATCCATCGCCTGCCTTTCCCGGCACGCCTGCCGCTGCTGCGCCTCTGTTGCGATCTGTGGGGTGGGTTGCATATCTTTCCCGTGCGTGGTGAGAGTGGGGCGGTGCTGTCGAGCTTCACGATTTCATTTTTTTTTCAAGTCAAAGGTAAACACCCCTTCTTCTGTTCGAAGCGTATCATGTCTGATCACCGCCTTCTTGTTGTTGTCCCGCATTTCTTTCCTGAGTGCCAACAGACCTTTCTGTTTATGCGGACCTTCTCCGACACATCTTCTCTCACATACAGAGGGGGGTCACTTCCTTTCAAATACCCGGCCCGTGACATCACTAGATCCCGATCTTTGGAAGATAGAAACTTCACAATCACCCCTGTTTTCCCCACGGGATGGGCTCGTTCAATCCCTACATCTTTCTCGATTTTCATTTTTTCTTTAATGACACAGCGCACTTTACTTTCACACTGTTCCCAGGATTCTTTTCCATCCATTAGAAGAACACCAAAAAAATCAGGTTGTTTCGTCGGGATCGATTTTCGAGATCATCAGTTTTGTCTTCAAGCTTTTCTACCAGTGTTTGACATGACTCTAGGTTTTCTTCAAGTCTTTCATAATGATCGAACATTGCATCCACATCATCTACAATTATTCTTTGTTGTTCAAACAGTTCGTCTAAGCGGGTGTCAATTTAGTAGTCTCCACTTCTGCTATCTTTTTTGATAAAATGTTCTGATTTGTTTCCAGTCGGCTTTCAATTCTGTTCACAGATTCTGTTAGTGTTTGCACTGACCGTATAAGTTGTTGCAGAGGAGACTGTTCCGTGTCCATTTCTCGTGCGTTCTGATCGTGCTCAGTTTTGCTGTTTACGCTCCGTCCGGTCACTGGGCAGGGTTGAGCTCGATGCCCGACATCACGAGATAAGCAAAGAGTGTTGGGACAGTAAAATGGCCAGCGAAGTTGAAGATTTTGAAACCTCGAATTCTTTTTGCAAAGATCGAAGCTTTTCTTTTCAATAATTTCAACAAACTTGGCACAAAAATGCCAATAGCCGATCTGTGGTCCTGTATTCCAATTGGCATTGTCAGTAGGCGTGAATAAACAAACTCTAATTAACAAAAAAAATGTATTTTTAACGGAGCTCAAAAGTTGTGCTGCTGCTTGTCATGTGAAACACGATTCAGAGTCGAGAGAGAGAGAGAGAGAGAGAGAGAGAGAGAGAGAGAGAGAGAAGAGAAGAGAGAGTGAGCGTGACGGATCTCTCATTTGATAAAGAAAAGAAAGGAAAATAAAACAGAGCAAAACACAAGAATGTATTATACTAATCCGGCAAAGAAATGATCACATGATGTCCAATACCAATGGATATACTAATCCGGCAAAGAAATGATCACATGATGTCCAATACCAATGTATATACTAATCCGGCAAAGAAATGGTCACATGATATCCAATACCAATGTATATACTAATCGGGCAAAGAAAGAAATGATGTCACATGATGTCCAATACCAATGTGTACAAAAGCACGTTGTCTATTAAGCCTGTACTGCCACCCGCCACTGTTCATGTGTTCCACGTCACCGGTTTGACTGAACATATCAGATTAAAAAAAAAAAAAAAAATGAGATGGCCTGAGCAGCACCCAGACTTCAACAAGAGGATGCATACTTCCTGCTGCCCAGATCAGACCAAGTGAACATTGTGAGACTGAGGACAGGGCACTCCAAACTGAGACATCACATGTTCACAAAATTTCACACTGGCGAGTCTGCAAGTTGCCCATGCGGTACAGCCCCAATGACAGTGGAACACTTCCTGCAGGACTGTCCCACACATGAAAAGCTGAGGGCAGAGACCTGGCCTGCCAACACACCGATGAGGGAAAAGCTTTGTGGATCACTGGAGGGCCTCCGCCGTACTGCAGCCCTCGTCAGTGCCTCTGGGGTTGCTATCTGAGTGAACGAAGAAGAACTTGTTCCTCGATTGCTGTTTAGCGTTCCCCTATGTCATCACACCAGCAGGTGGTGGTGGTGGGGGGGGGGGGGGGGGGGGGTACGGGTGGGGGGGGGGGGGGATAAGGGGGGGTGCGTATGGAAGGAGGCGAAAGGGGATGGGAGAAGGGAGGGAGGGTGGTGTGAGGAGTGGGGGGGGGGGGGAAGGAGGAGTGGAGGGTTCAGACGGTAGTCGCACCCTCACAAGCCCTGCCTGTATTCGTTAGAGAGCAAGGATTACGTGCTGAGGCTGTTCCCGTTGCCTCGCCATTCAGGTAGACCAGTGTTGCTTAGAGCCCAGCCGACTGCTAAGGGCCAGTCACCGCGTTGAAGTCAACTCACAAATCTTTAAGAAGAAGAACAACGACAACAACAACAGCAACAACAACAACAACAACAACACACAACAACAACAACAAACCGCTCTGACCATGTGACTACAGAGCGCTCGTTGTAACTTGCGACATAGTCCACTGACTACGAACATGTGCAGTGGGGTTGTAGCCTTGAACACCTTCTGGACAGAGGGACGTATGCTCCTTTTTGTCAGGTTCAACATTTGTATGGTAGAAAGAAACAAAGAAAGTCCTTACATGTCCTTTTTGTCAGGTCCAACATTTGTGTGTGGTAGAAACAAAGAGAGTCCTTACATGTCCTTTCGTCAGATCCAGCTTTTTGTGTGGTACAAACAAAGAGAGTCCTTACATGTCCTTTTTGTAAGGTTCAACATTTCTGTGTGTAGAAACAAAAAGAAAGTCCTTACATGTCCTTTTTGTCAGATCCAGCTTTTTGTGTGGTAGAAAAAAAAAGAGAGTCCTTACATGTCCTTCTGTCAAATCCAGCTTTTTGTGTGGTAGAAACAAAGAAGTCCCTAAAATGTCGCGCATTGTTTGCGTTCAGTAAACGCACCGCCAGACACAATGGTCGACAGGACAACCTCGATGAGCAATGATCGTTTCTGTTTGTTGGTGTTGGTAACACGACAACTACAACAACAACAAAAACCAAAACCACCACCACCACCACCACCACTACTACTACTACTACTACTACTACTACTACTACTGCTGCTGCTGCTGCTGCTACTACTACTACTACTACTACTACTGACTGCTACTACAACTACTATTGCTCAACGACAAGTTATTTCTAGAGCTCTTTCCGACCCGTTGAAGCGCTTCATGATGTGAACACAGTACACAGTACACAGCCACTGATCTTCAGTCCTAATGCCTTGCACGTCCTCCCTCTCTCCCCACTGATCTTCAGTCCTAATGCCTTGCACGTCCTCCCTCTCCCCACTGATCTTCAGTCTAATGCCCACTGATCTTCAGTCCCTAATGCCTTGCACGTCCTCCCTCTCCCACTGATCTTCAGTCCTAATGCCTAACGTCCCCTTGCACGTCCTAATGCCTTGCACGTCCTCCCTCTTCCCACTGTCTCGCTCCTTCCCCTCTCCCTCCTCACCTCTCCTCCCGTCCCTCTCCCCCATGATGTCTGTGTTAGTGTGTACATGTGTGCCTGCCCAGACACCCCCTCCCACCCCCACCTCTCTGTTCTCTCTGTCTGTCTGTCTGTCTGTCTCTCTCTCTCTCTCTCTCTCTCTCTCTCTCCACACACACACACACACACACACACACACACACACACACACACACACACACACACACACACACACACACACCACACACACACACACACACACACACACACACCCACACACACACACACACACACACACACACACACAGAGAGAGAGAGAGAGAGAGAGAGAGAGAGAGAGAGAGAGAGAGAGAGAGAGAGAGATGTGTGTTAAAAATAGGAAAGCAAAGTTCACAGAGCTTTATGTGGGAAGGGTGATGATTTAGTGTTTCCATTGTCTTCAGATGAGGCTTCATAATCAGAACACTTTCTGACCTGTGTCAGCTAACAGTACTGTCGTTGTGTTGTTAAGACTTAGGAGTGATACAGTTTTTACAGTTCCTGCTTATAATTTTTTTTTTATTTTACAACACTTCTCTCTCTCTCTCTCTCTCTCTCTCTGTATCACTCACTCACAGAGGACTCAGAGAGGTCAGGAGAAGAGACAGAGAGAGGAACAAAAGCACAGAGAAAGGAAGGAGAGAGACAGGCTGGACAGACTGATAATTAATTCATTGTACAAGCACCTAGACAGACAGACTGAAACCCCCCAAACCGAATCACACAGCAAATGTTGGCCCGTCATGTGAGCGCGACAGTCAGACTGGTAGCTTTCGCGCAGGGCGAGCACTGTACGGCACGTCATTGTGAGCGACAGTCAGACTGATAGCTTTCGAGCAGGGACGACTACTGTAGGGCACGTCATTGTGAGAGACAGTCAGACTGGTAGCTTTCGAGCAGGGCGAGCATTGTACGGCACGTCATTGTGAGCGACAGTCAGACTGGTAGCTTTCGAGCAGGGCGACTACTGTAGGGCACGTCATTGTGAGCGACAGTCTGGTAGCTTTCGAGCAGGGCGAGCACTGTACGGCACGTCATTGTGAGCGACAGTCAGACTGGTAGCTTTCGAGCAGGGCGACTACTGTAGGGCACGTCATTGTGAGCGACAGTCAGACTGGTAGCTTTCGAGCAGGGCGAGCACTGTACGGCACGGCGCTTTACGCATGGAACGAGACTCGGGGACGTTATATCCCTGGGCAGACAGGGCACGTAAACATACCTGTAAAAGTGCACGGAAATCAAGGTAGATATGCATTAGTCATATCTTTAGTCAAATAAACTGTGAGGTGTAGCTCTTCTTTCCTGTAGAGTTGTTATCGTTCTAGATGAACAGAGATATGTCAAAAATAAGATCTCTGTTTGACGGAAAGAACGCGGGTCTCGCCGAGGTCGTGTGTTTTTTCGGAGTTACGATTGCAGGCCAGTCTGCTGTTTTCTTTAAATGGTCATTTAGACGGTGTTTTTCCCGTTCCTTGTGCAATCCAATTCAGTTGAATATTTGTTGTTTATGGATGTAATGTACTAAGCTCAATACATTGTCAAAAACGACACCTGCTTGTGGACGGAAAGCAGTTCTTGAACTCAGGGACGGACGGCCAGACCAGGGAGGGATGGAGGGGGAACAGTGGGGGGGGGGGGGGGGGGGGGGGAGATCTGAGAGTTTGGGTGAAAGTTGGGATCCCAAAGGAGGGCGCTGCGTTGACTGAACAGTCCTCAACCCTGTAGAAACTCCAATAAGACTGGTCTGTGCTGCCATGTACAACCCTGTAGAAACTCCAATAAGACTGGTCTGTGCTGCCATGTACAACCCTGTAGAAACTCCAATAAGACTGGTCTGTGCTGCCATGTACAACCCTGTAGAAACTCCAATAAGACTGGTCTGTGCTGCCATGTACAACCCTGTAGAAACTCCAATAAGACTGGTCTGTGCTGCCATGTACAACCCTGTAGAAACTCCAACAAGACTGGTCTGTGCTGCCATGTACAACCCTGTAGAAACTCCGACAAGACTGGTCTGTGCTGCCATGTACAACCCTGTAGAAACTCCAATAAGACTGGTCTGTGCTGCCATCACTAGTGTCAGTGGTGGTACTGTGCATCAGTTACTGGTCAATCTGTCTGTACATTCTGATTTGAAGTCGCACAAAAAAAAGTGTGATGTTGTCAGTTTCCATCCAATCCCAGAATGCTTCGGCACGCCTGTCGTGTGCGCTTCTTCTCAATTTTGGCCGACGGATCCCTTGACAAATATGACGGACATTTTGGAAGAAAAAGATGGATAGTCATTGTCAGTTCATTTTGGATTTATAGTGACCTTGTTACAGAGTCTACTGTTAGGCTACAAATGAAGCCTTCATTGAAATGCCTAGCACACACAACACAAACGCTAAAGCCTTCACCGAAATGCTTAGCACACACAACACAAACGCTAAAGCCTTCACCGAAATGCTTAGCACACACAACACAAACACTGAAGCCTTCACTGAAATGCTTAGCACACACAACACAAAGACTAAAGCCTTCACTGAAATGCTTAGCACACACAACACAAACACTAAAGCCTTCAATGACATGCTTAGCACACACCCAACACAAAGACTAAAGCCTTCACTGAAATGCTTAGCACACACAACACAAACACACTAAAGCCTTCAATGAATGCTTAGCACACACAACACAAACACTAAAGCCTTCACTGAAATGCTCAGCATACACAACACAAACACTAAAGCCTTCAATGACATGCTTAGCACACACAAACACATACACTACAGCCTTCACTGAAATGCTCAGCATACACAACACAAACACTACAGCCTTCACTGAAATGCTTAGCACACACAACACAAAGACTAAAGCCTTCACTGAAATGCTTAGCACACACAACACAAAGACTAAAGCCTTCACTGAAATGCTTAGCACACACACAACACAAACACTAAAGCCTTCAATGACATGCTTAGCACACACAACACAAAGACTAAAGCCTTCACTGAAATGCTTAGCACACACAACACAAAGAAAATGGGGAAGCTGTGACATGTTTCTTTCGTGTTCATTCAGAAGAGATCGTTATTGGATTTAATTCACAACAAAGTGTCCATGTTGTCGCTGTCCTGATTTATTATTCTCCCTGCCTCAAATGGGACGACAGGATTAAATTCACGTTTAAAGGTGTAAAAGCACTGACGCATACATTCCACACACACACACACACACACACACACACACACACACACACTCTCTCTCTCTCTCTCTCACACACACACACACACACAAAACGCACACATGTACACACTCACGCGCATGCACGCATGCATGCATGCGCTCGCGCACGCACACACACACAAACATGTACACACTCACCGCATGCACGCATGCATGCATGCGCTCGCGCACGCGCGCGCGCGCGCACACACACACACACATGTGGTATGTGGCAATATCTACTCTCACATCCAGATCTATTGTTTCACTGTTTTTCTTATTTGGCAATCTTGATAGAGTGTCAGCTAATGTCATTTCTTTGCCTGGTTTGTATTTCACCTCAAACTGATATCCTTGCAGTTTTAGCATCATCCGTTGCAGCCGCAGTGGTGCCTGAGTCAGTGGTTTTTTGAAAATCATCACAAGGGGTTTGTGATCAGTCAATATCATAAATTTCCGACCATAGAGGTACGTATGAAATCTCTGTACACTGTAGACGATTGCTAGCATTTCCCGTTCTATGCATGCGTATCGCGTTTCCGTGTCAGACAGCGACTTCGAGGCATAGGCAACTGGTAGTCCGCCTTGTGTGACGCTTGCTCAAGTCCTTTGATGCTAGCATCAACCTGAAGAATGGGTTCCATTTGAGTGTCGAAATACTGCAATGTCGACTCTTCAGATATTGTTTGTTTCAGTTTCTGAAAACAGTCTTCATGATGTGTCTCCCATAAGAATGCTGCATCTTCTTTGAGAAGCGCGCGTAACATTGAAGACTTCTCAGCGAGGTTCTCGATGAAGGGTGAGAGATATTGATGAAGCCTAAGAACTCTTGTAGTTCCTTTTTGAAGTGGGTGATTGCATGTTTTTCAAGTCATTGACTTTATCTGGATCTGGAAGCACACCGTTGGCTGTATATTTCATGCCAAAGAATGTGATAGAGTCAGTTTTAATGTCACATTTTTCTGAGTTGAACATTAGACCACTCTTTTTTGCAACCTCCATCAAGTTTCGAATGACTTTCTCATGTTCTTCATCTGATGTTGCATAAACAACAATGTCATCCGTTATGCCAACAGCTCCATCAACTTGGTCCAGGATCTGGTCCATTTTTAGCTGAAAAATGTCTTGAGACACCGATAGTCCAAAGGGAAGTCTTTGGAAACAGTACCTTCCAAAAGGTGACTGGAATGTTGTTAGCAGCTGTGATTCTTTGTCCAGTTTTACAGCCCAGTATCCTGATTTAGCATCAAGTTTTGAGAACACTTTGGCTCCTCTGAACAGGTGAGTCAGTTCTTCTGTTGTAGGAACTTGTGATGGGGTCGTTTGAGGGCTTTATTCAGATGTCTTGGGTCAGACATATGCGTATCTCTCCGCTTTTCTTATGGGAGTATGCAAGACTGGAAACCCAATCAGTGGGTTCTGTCACTTTTCTGATGACACCATCCTGTTCCATTTGGTCCAGCTTGGCTTTGATGGCGTCTTTGAGTGCAATTGGAGTTTTTCGAGGGGCATCAATATGTGGCTGAACATCAGGGTCTGTGAAAAGTTTGACTTCCCCAGGAAATTTTCCTATCTTGTCAAACTGTCCTGGGTATTGTTGTATGAGATCATTCACATTGTTGATATCTTGATGGTTGTTTTTCATACTGTGCTGATCAATGCATTTAGCATTGACATTGCAGTTCATTGTCACCACTTTCAGACTTTCACACGATGGAAGGCCAATTACTGCGGGGCCTGCAACATTCACAATGTAGAATTTTGTTTGTTCCCATGCAGATGTTTTGAATTGACAGGGTATCGAAGTAATACCATAGCACGGTATGCTAGTCCCGTTATAGGCTGTCAAGCTCACCTGGCTCGCTGTTCTTGCGATTTCCCTTACAGGTTTTCCATCTTTTGTGTGGTGCGATCAGGAAACATTTGCTTAAATAGCCTGAGTGGAAGGGTATTCCCTTAGCGCCAGTGTCCACTTTTAGGCCAAGATTATGGACACCAGGACGAGATGACAAGTTTACACTGAGTGTGACGAAAGCCTCATCTCTTGACTTCACAGAGGATATTTGTGTGTCATTACATGATAGCATTCCAAAATCTTCTACAAGTTCATCATTGTGCTCCACATCATGAACTTTTCGCTGCAACCTTCCCTCTTGTTGTCCACCTCTGTGTGTGTCTTTGTAGGCTTCTCTCATTCCTGATCTACATGCTTTTGCCCAGTGGTTGAGTTTCCCACATTTATTACATTTTGTTCCAAATGCTGGGCATGTTCTCGGTTGTGTCTACCTCCACAATTGTTGCATGCAGCATACGGGTTTTGTATTCCATCTACCTCCATTTCTTTTTGTTGCATGTCATGTAACTGTTTGACATGTGCTGTTGTGGCTTCATACGTTCTGCCTAATACGAGTGCATCTTTCAATTTGAAGTTTTTGTCTTTTGGAGAGAATAGCTTTCCTGAAGTCATCATCAGGTTTTCCTGCTGTTATCAGTTCAAGGATGCGCTCATTTTCTTCTCTCCTTCTCGAAAGTCGCATTTCTTAGCTTGCAACTTTGCTCTGTTTACAAAATCATCTAAGGATTCTCTACTTGCTTGTCTGAGTCCCATGAGTTTTAGTCTACTCACACGGAAATTTTCTGCTGGCTCAAGTTGTTCTTTGAATTTCTGGAGGATAATCTCTGGGTCTTTTTTCTCACCATCGGTTAAAGTCCAGGCATTGTATCGCCGTAGGCCTTCTCTCCCCACTTGTAGGAGTATGTGAGTTACTATCTCCTCCTTGTCAGTGATTTTCTTTGCTTTCAAATATATTTAATTCTTTGTTCAAATATTTTGAACGCATCAGACAGGTTTTCTGATATCCAGTCCATGCGTGGCATAGAATGGTCCATTTTTGATTTCAGGAATCTTGTTTGTTTTCTTTTACTGTTAGATTATACCGCTCCCTTGAATGAATTAATTAGTATGCTGATTACACAGGAAACTGTCCCATATAAGTCAACACTGGTCCGCATGCCAGTTTCCAACAAAACATCCGCCACGAGTTCGAGTTAAGGTTGGTAACCCGTTAGAGGCTGTCGGCACGAAGCATCCAGAATCCGGCGAATCGTTGGTCAATAAACGAAGTTCTTCATTGCTCTCCGTTTAGTAAAATGTTCATGTACTTACAGTTAATCCTCGTTCGCTGCCCCCATGTGGTATGTGGCGAGTTCAACAACAACAGATTCACGCATTCAAGCTTAAGTAAATGACAGACTTCATTTCGTGCTGTACGTTGTGTACTTGTAACTAGGAAGAACCACAGTTGCGGGGAGTTATGGGTAATATATTTATGTGTCATGGCACATGCGCAATACATGTAAATAGTCTCGATGTCGTCAACCCACACTCACAAACATACACACACAAACACACTCACAAAGACACACACACACACACACACACACACACGCATGAACGCATGCAAGCACGCACGCACGCACACACACATACACACAAACGCTTTAGGCTGTCTGCTTTCAGACTGCTTACTGAAGAAGCAGCATGTAAGCCTGCACTTCTGGTCTTCATCTCTAAGAACACTCACAATAACTTTTTGTCGGAGAGAGAAAAAGTTAGGAGCTGAGTGTCGTCGCCATTTTGGTGTGTGTGTCCTGAGCGTCCTCACATTCCAGAGGAATTGAATCAACCTCGACGAAGCGGGCAACCAGCTCATCCAACTGCCCCAGCAAGGTCTAGCACCAGAGATGAAGCTACACCTACCCAGGCCGTCCCTATGACTGTAGGAGAAAGGGAGATGCTCCAATCGATCGCGGACCTCAAAAACACCATTTCGGGCCCTCTGCGATCGTGTTTCCTCTGGAGAAAAGCTTACAAGCTGAAAGGAATTGCGCCCCAGTGCCACGAAAAGAAACCGATCACCTTGACAACCATAGGCACACAAACGGACAGTGGCAGCACAGCAGCCCCGACTTACGCTGAGGTTGTAGCAAGACCAGCTGCTATTCCTGGGGGTTCCAAGCCACCATCGAACACCGTGCAGCAGGAACCTTCACGGAGCAAGGCCTCTACACCGTCTCAGAGGAGATCTGGTAAACAACTCCACAGATCTTCCCATGACGTAAGTAAGCCTGACGTCAAACGAAAAACACTCTGGCTCAACACGACTCGAAAAAAAGAAAAAAGAACGTGAGAATATGCCTGAAGTTTTGATTCTGCATGACACGGTGCTGAATCGCGTACACGGGGACAGATTGGGGAGGTCATACAATTTCAACACCTCCATGACAAAGATCTCAACTGTAAGCGACGTGCAAAATTCCCTGACAGC
>JADBJO010021906.1:23626-31757 GCA_016801955.1 Conus betulinus
TTCTGTATTAAAGAAATTAAGAGGAAAACACAAAAACTAGTTCTTTGGGGATACTGTAAAATAGATAAGTTGACACAGAGAGAAAATTGTTACACAAACCAGCCTTTGACAATAGCTTTACTGACAGAGAAGGAGAGAGAGAACGAAGGAAAGAAGGAACGAAATTTTATTTGATCCAGGGTAATGAGATAAGCAAATTATTTATGCTTTTTTTCCACCCAGAGAGAGAGAGAGAGAGAGAGAGAGAGAGAGAGGAGAGAGAGAGAGAGAGATTCCAGATGGTTTAATGTTCAGAAGTCATTAGACTCGTTAACATTTCCCTTAAAGACAGATATCATACAATCGAAATACATTTTGCATGGACTCTGAAACTAACACAGATTCTTTTGTCTAAGAATTAACGCACACACAAGGCATGATTATAACTGAACTCACGAGAAATACACTCAGCTCTTCCTCCCTTCTTCCCCCCCCCCCCCCCCCCTACACACACACACACACTGTTTACACCCCATCCACTCTTCCCTGACCTTACATCCTCAGAACTACCCATGTGCACTACTACACACATCCTCCACCCTTCCCTATCTCCCCTTCCCCTTCCACACACACTGTATTTCGATTTGGGCCAATGGCCCACAATTAATGTAACAATTTTTCAGGTAACAGGCTTGACCATACCAAGTCAACTCATAATTTCAACCAAATATTTCACGCTTTTTGATGGCGTACTGCACAAACTGAGCAATGTTTTGCGCTGATAGGACATCAGTACATTTCATTAAATCACCAAATAAGTTGTCATTTATTTGGTTTGAGCCAGGTATTTGAGCCGTATTTCTTTGTAGCATGGACAGTTACAAACAAAATGAATTTCATTTTCTATCTCGGTTTTACAAAAACTGCACAGTAAATCTGTGGTACTTTTTTGATTATATCGGAAAATATTGGCATTTAACGGGAGGATACCTATTCTCAATTTAGCAATGATATCTCTAAAATGCTTAATTCGCAAATTATCAATGTATGGTTCATTAATGAAATTTGTCTTGAAAGAACAGTACAGAGAGAATCTGTCGCTGCTGTTAACAGTAGTTGACCAGTCCTCAATGAAGTTTGCTATAAGACGCCCTCTTAATAATGACAGAAAAGATCGCTCATTTCCAACACCTTTATTTAGCCAAGCGTAACCAAACCCGCAGTGCTGGAGGATATCTCTTAGCTTGGATGCCCAACATGATTTTCCATTTTCTTCCATACTAAGTTGCATTAAATAGGCCTGTTGGGCAGTCTGTTAGTATCCATATGGAGTAGCTTCAACCAATACCTGACTGCTCTCAAGCATGAACTGACGTGTAAAGGATATCTGCCTAACTGTCCATACATACATTTATTTGGGATTTGGCAGGAGACACTAAAAAATCGCTTACACGCCTGCGTGTGTACCTTTCGATCGCTTTCTATGGCATCAAAACCCCAGATTCTGACCCATACAACAAGATTGGTTGTATCTGCGCATCAAAGATTTTAAAGTACGTCTGCCTTGAAATTTCGCTGAGTTTGAGAAGCACTCGAGCACAATCACAGACTGCTTTCTTTCCCTTTGTTGCTATGTTCCTGACCCCTTGCGCAAAACTTAACCTTGTGGTAAATGTGAAACCTAGATAAGTATAACTGTTTACAACCTCCAGCTCTTCTCCATCCAGAAACCATTTTTCATTTCTACCCAAATAGCCCCCTTTTCTGAATACCATAACTTTAGATTTATCTATGTTAATTTCTAAGAACCTATCCTTGCAAAGAGCACTGAGATGTCTTAATTGATTTTGTAGCCCTGCTGGCGTTCTTGATAAAAGAGCTAAATCATCTGCAAACAATAACATGAACAATTCAGTCAAACCAGGCTGTAACTGGATTCCATGTTTTCCGACTTCTTCCATGGCTATTGCTATTTCGTTTATAAACAGAGAGAAAAAGGGCTGGACTCAGTTTGCAACCCTGTCTGACACCAACAGGATATTCAAACAAAATCGGTCATCATTTCGTTTACACGACACAGGATACAACTGAGGAATACATGGCCTTTAGAGCTTTAAAAAATGGACCAGGCAGACCTGCTCTTCCGAGAGTTTCAAAGAGGGAAACACGATGGACTGAATCGAAAGCCTTCTTTAAATCTATGAAGGCTACGTAAAGTTTTTCGCCTTTTTGTGGAATGTGTTTCTCAATAACAGAAGCTAGCATATAAATGTGATCTACAGTTGAATATGATTTTCGAAAACCTGCTTGCTCTTCGACGATTTTTTTTTATTTACATCCATCCACTTTGTAAGTCGACTTTGAGTATACTTGTATAGATTTTACTGACGACACTTAGCAAAGAAATACCCCTGTAATTATCGGGCTCATCTGTATTGCCCTTCTTAAAAATGGGTACTATTATTGATTGTGACCACTGTGCTGGAAATTCACCATTTTAAAAAACTTTATTGAATAGAAAAGTCAAGAAAGAAACTGTTTTCAATCCTGAAACCTTTAGCATTTCTGCAGTTATTTCATCACAACCACACGCTTTGCCATTCTTTAACCCAGAAATAGCCTTTCCCACTTCTCCCTCAGTAATAGGAACATTTAGTTCATCAGCTATGTCTTCGTCAAAAGACCCGTTGACCATAAAATTTTGCCCCTCCGACTCTTCAGTCCTAAAGACAGCTGTAAAATGTTGATACCATTGCTGTAACGTTATGTTTTCACCTGTCTTCTTTTTTTGTTTACATGTATTTGATATCTTATTTCCGACCAGAATAATCTAGCGTCATGAATAGCGTTATTCAATCTATTCGCTCTTTCCCTTTTAAAAGCTGATTTTTTTGGCCTGTTTTAATTGTCGGTACACTTTCCTTGCTTCTACAAAGGCAACGAGATTACCATTCACGATTGCTGTACCTTCGTGCTCATTGTTACCGATTTCACTCTCTACTTCGTTTTCACTCTCTACTTCATCATTTCTTTGTGATTCATTTACACTGGAATACTTTTTCTTTGTTTTCACTGACTTTCTGTATGTACATTTAAGAGTTTACGAGCTTTTTGTTTAGCATCTTTGCATTCTTTATCAAACCAAGGGGCCCCTTTGTTTTCAAGTTCGATACCTGTTCTGACCGCTTTTTCATACAAGATGAAGCATTCAACAGACATCCTACAAATCTGGTCAAAGCTGACTCAGTGTTTGTATCAATTTCATTAAAGGCTTCGTGAAGCTCTGCGCCTGTCTCAGGAGAAGAAAATTTGACCAAGAACTCCTCTTCCTTCTCCTTTGCCCAACATAACTTTTCTTTCCAAGCACCCTGTCTATCTTTTTTGTTTCCGCACAGGTACTGATACCGTTACCAAACGCGGCTGAAATTGGCAAATGAGTAGACTCGACCTTATCAATTATCTTAAAAGAACAAACAAAATCGCATTCAAGCAATTCATTAGATACGATAAAGTAGTCAATAAACACTGCCCCCTGTGCGACAAATGTACGTAAAGCCGTCATTAAAATTTTTCTCACACATTCCATTAAGAATAGAACATTGAAACATACTGCAAAATTCAATTAGCTGAGATCCAAATAAATTAACCGTTGAATCTTGGGAACGTCTTGACACAAATATTTCATCATTTTGCCAAATAGGGTCAACGTCCACATTGGTCAAACCATTCAGACTGGCTGTTCGTGCATTTAAGTCACCACAGATTAGCAAGTAGAAGTCTTCAAACCTTTCGTACAGGGTATTCACACAACTTTCAAGGCCTTCAATTCCAAATCCACTCTGTAGAATGTTATATGCATTTGAATCACTCGGAGGAATGTACGTTCCTATGAACATTATGTCCTTGGGTGTGCCAAACAACAATTTATCTATCCACAAACAAACTAAATTTTCGTGGTCGAGTTTGATCACATTTATTGAATTGCTCAATATTCTTTTGTAACCAACAACAACCCCCCCCCCCCCCCCCTTCCCCCCCCATTTCTTCCCCTATGAGTTAATTTTTTGGCAAAAGAGAAAAAAATAAAACGATAGTCAAAAAATGTATCTGATTGGAAGTGAAAATCTGCAAAAGTTTCTGTGAGACAAAAATGTCGAACATTTTCAGAAAAGTTTATAAAATCATTCGAATCTAGCCGATGAAGAAACCCTTCCACATTCCATGTAAGCACATTCAGTTTCCTACCTTCACTGATTGTCTGTGGGCACTGGCCACACCCCTATTTTCTTGAGGTGGACCATCGGGAATCTTTCTGCTGTCCCGACCATTCCCGATGCTTGGAACACCTGGGCTTTGCCTGTCGTTGCGGCGCAGCGCAGGGGGGCGAGATCGAAGTCGAAGTCTTTGAGCCGGGAACCATGAGCCCCGCCCTGTTTTGACACTGGTCGTGATGACGCCTGGCCCTGGTGTAGTCCTCCCCGTCCTCTGTGGTTGTCTCTCTTACCACAGTCGAGTACAGCCTGTCGTCCACTTCTTGAGCAGTTGTGTGCTGGTCTGTGGCTGTGCTGTCATCAGCGGACATCGTGCTGTCGTGTCCACTGCCGGAGATGGTTGATCCATCGCCTGCCTTTCCCGGCACGCCTGCCGCTGCTGCGCCTCTGTTGCGATCTGTGGGGGTGGGTTGCATATCTTCCCGTGCGTGGTGAGAGTGGGGCGGTGCTGTCGAGCTTCACGATTTCATTTTTTTTCAAGTCAAAGGTAAACACCCCTTCTTCTGTTCGAAGCTTATCATGTCTGATCACCGCCTTTTGTTGTTGTCCCGCATTTCTTTCCTGAGTGCCAACAGACCTTTCTGTTTATTGCGGACCTTCTCCGACACATCTTCTCTCACATACAGAGGGGGGTCACTTCCTTTCAAATACCCGGCCCGTGACATCACTAGATCCCGATCTTTGGAAGATAGAAACTTCACAATCACCCCTGTTTTCCCCACGGGATGGCTCGTTCATACCTACATCTTTCTCGATTTTCATTTTTTCTTTAATGACAGAGCGCACTTTACTTTCACACTGTTCCCAGGATTCTTTTCCATCCATTAGAAGACCACCAAAAATCAGGTTGTTTCGTCGGGATCGATTTTCGAGATCATCAGTTTTGTCTTCAAGCTTTTCTACCAGTGTTTGACATGACTCTAGGTTTTCTTCAAGTCTTTCATAATGATCGAACATTGCATCCACATCATCTACAATTATTCTTTGTTGTTCAAACAGTTCGTCTAAGCGGGTGTCAATTTTAGTCTCCACTTCTGCTATCTTTTTTGATAAAATGTTCTGATTTGTTTCCAGTCGGCCTTCAATTCTGTTCACAGATTCTGTCAGTGTTTGCACTGACCGTATAAGTTGTTGCAGAGGAGACTGTTCCGTGTCCATTTCTCGTGCGTTCTGATCGTGCTCAGTTTTGCTGTTTACGCTCCGTCCGGTCACTGGGCCAGGGTTGAGCTCGATGCCCGACATCACGAGATAAAGCAAAGAGTGTTGTGACAGTAAAATGGCCAGCGAAGTTGAAGATTTTGAAACCTCGAATTCTTTTTGCAAAGATCGAAGCTTTTCTTTTCAATAATTTCAACAAACTTGGCACAAAAAATGCCAATAGCCGATCTGTGGTCCTGTATTCCAATTGGCATTGTCAGTAGGCGTGAATAAACACTCTAATTAACAAAAAAAAAATGTATTTTTAACGGAGCTCAAAAGTTGTGCTGCTGCTTGCCATGTGAACACGATTCAGAGTCGAGAGAGAGAGAGAGAGAGAGAGAGAGAGAGAGAGAGAGAGAGAGAGAAGAGAGAGAAGGGAGAGAGCGAGCGTGACGGATCTCTCATTTGATAAAGAAAAGAGAAAGGAAAATAAAACAGAGCAAAACACAAGAATGTATTATACTAATCCGGCAAAGAAATGATCACATGATGTCCAATACCAATGGATATACTAATCCGCAAAGAAATGATCACATGATGTCAATACCCAATGTATATACTAATCCGGCAAAGAAATGTCACATGATATCCAATACCAATATACCAATGGCATATACTAATCCGGGCAAAGAAATGATCACATGATGTCCAATACCAATGTGTACAAAAGCACGTTGTCTATTAAGCCTGTACTGCCACCCGCCACTGTTCATGTGTTCCACGTCACCGGTTTGACTGAACATATCAGATTAAAAAAAAAAAAAAAAAAAATGAAGATGGCCTGAGCAGCACCCAGACTTCAACAAGAGGATGCATACTTCCTGCTGCCCAGATCAGACCAAGTGAACATTGTGAGACTGAGGACAGGGCACTCCAAACTGAGACATCACATCTTCACAAAATTCCACACTGGCGAGTCTGCAAGTTGCCCATGCGGTACACAGCCCAATGACAGTGGAACACTTCCTGCAGGACTGTCCCACACATGAAAAGCTGAGGGCAGAGACCTGGCCTGCCAACACACCGATGAGGGAAAAGCTTTATGGATCACTGGAGGGCCTCCGCCGTACAGCAGCCTTCGTCAATGCCTCTGGGGTTCCTGTCTGAGTGAACGAAGAAGAACTTGTTCCTCGATTGCTGTTTAGCGTTCCCCTATGTCATCACACCAGCAGGTGGTGTGGGGGGGGGGGGGGGGGGGGGGTGGGGGGGGGGGGGTGGTAGGGGGGGAGGTGGGGGGGTGAAGAAGGGGGTGCGTATGGAAGAGGCGAAAGGGGATGGAGGAGAAGGAGGGAGGTGGGGGGTGGGAGGGGGGGGGGAGTGGGGGGGGGGGGTGAAGGAGGAGTGGAGGGTTCAGACGGTAGTCGCACCTCACAAGCCCTGCCTGCATTCGTTAGAGAGCAAGGATTACGTGTGCTGAGGCTGTTCCCGTTGCCTCGCCATTTCGGTAAGGCAGTGTTGCTTAGAGCCCAGCCGACTGCTAAGGGCCATGTCACCGCGTTGAAGTCAACTCACAAATCTTTAAGAAAAAGAAACAACGACAACAACAACAGCAACAACAACAACAACAACAACAACAACAACACAACAACGACAACGACAAACCGCTCTGACCATGTGACTACAGACTACTCGCTGTAACTTGCGACATAGTCCACTGACTACGAACATGCGCAGTGGGGTTGTAGCCTTGAACACCTTCCTGGACAGAGGGACACCATGTTCCTTTTTTGTCAGGTTCAACATTTGTATGGTAGAAACAGAGAGTCCTTACAAGTCCTTTTTGTCAGGTCCAGCATGTGTGGTAGAAAGAAACAAAGAGAGTCCTTACATGTCCTTTTTGTCAGGTCCAGCATTTTGTGTGGTAGAAACAAAGAGAAAGTCCTTACATGTCCTTTTGTCAGGTCCAGCTTTTTGTGTGGTAGAAACAAAGAGAGTCCTAACATGTCCTTTTTGTAAGGACCAACATTTGTGTGGTAGAAACAAAGAAAGTCCTAACATGTCCTTTTGTAAGGTCCAACATTTGTGTGGTAGAAACAAGAAAGTCCTTACATGTCCTTTTTGTCAGATCCAGCTTTTTGTGTGGTATAAACAAAGAGAGTCCTTACATGTCCTTCTGTCAAATCCAGCTTTTTTGTGTGATAGAAACAAAGAAAGTCCTAAAATGTCGCGCATTGTTTTGCGCTCAGTAAACGCACCGCCAGACACAATGGTCGACAGGACAACCTCGATGAGCAATGATCGTTTCTGTTTGTTGGTGTTGGTAACACGACTGCTACTACAACACAACAAAAAAAAACCACCACCACCACCACCACCCACCACCACTACTACTACTACTACTAACTACTACTACTACTATGCTGCTGCTGCTGCTACTACTACTACTACTACTTCTGCTACTGCTTCTGCTACTGCTGATACGACACTACTATTGCTCAACGAGAAGTTATTTCTAGAGCTCTTTCCGACCTGTTGAAGCGCTTCATGATGTGAACACAGTACACAGTCCAGCCACTGATCTTCAGTCCTAATGCCTTGCACGTCCTCCTCTCTTCCCACTGATCTTCAGTCCTAATGCCTTGCACGTCCTCCCTCTTCCCACTGATCTTCAGTCCTAATGCCTTGCACGTCCTCCCTCTCCCCACTGATCTTCAGTCCTAATGCCTTGCACGTCCTCCCTC
>JADBJO010021906.1:32421-34921 GCA_016801955.1 Conus betulinus
TGCTCAACATTTTTTTTTACATTTACAACACTTCTCTCTCTCTCTCTCTCTCTCTCTCTCTCTCTCTCTCTCTCTCTCTCTCTTTCTCTCTCTTGTATCACTCACAGAGGACTCAGAGAGGTCAAGAGAAGAGACAGAGAGAGGAACAAACAAGACAGAGAGAAAGGAACAGAGACAGGCTTGACAGACTGATAATCAGTCAGACTGGCAGCTTTCGAGCAGGGCGAGTACTGTACGGCACGTCATTGTGAGCGACAGTCAGACTGGTAGCTTTCGAGCAGGGCGACTACTGTACGGCACGGCGCTTTACGCACGGAACGAGACTCGGGGACGTTATATCCCTGGGCAGACAGGACACGTAAACATACCTGTAAAAGTGCACGGGAAATCAAGGTGGACATGCATTAGTCATATCTTCAGTCAAATAAACTGTGAGGTGTAGCTCTTCTTTCCTGTAGAGTTGTTATCGTTCTAGATGAACAGAGATATGTCAAAAATAAGATCTCTGTTAGACGGAAAAAACGCGGGTCTCGCCGAGGTCGTGTGTTTTTCGGAGTTACGGTTGCAGGCCAGTCTGCTGTTTTCTTTTAATGGAATATTTGTTGTTTATGGATGTAATGTACTAAGCTCAGTACATTGTCAAAAGGACACCTGCTTGTGGACGGAAAGGAGTTCTTGAACTCAGGGATGGACGGTCAGACCAGGAAGGGATAGGAAGGGGAAAAGGGGGGGGGGGGGGGGGGGGGGGGAGGGGGGGGGGATCTGAGAGTTTGGGTGAAGTTGGGATCCCAAAGGGGGGCGCTGCGTTGACTGAACAGTCCTCAACCTGTAGAAACTCCAATAAAGACTGGTCTGTGCTGCCATCTATAACCCTGTAGAAACTCCAATAAGATTGGTCTGTGCTGCCATGTACAACCCTTTAGAAACTCCAATAAGATTGGTCTGTGCTGCCATGTACAACCCTGTATGTACAACCCTGTAGAAACTCCAATAAGACTGGTCTGTGCTGCCATGTACAACCCTGTAGAAACTCCAGTAAGACTGGTCTGTGCTGCCATGTACAACCCTGTAGAAACTCCAATAAGACTGGTCTGTGCTGCCATGTACAACCCTGTAGAAACTCCAATAAGACTGGTCTGTGCTGCCATGTACAACCCTGTAGAAACTCCAATAAGACTGGTCTGTGTTGCCATGTACAACCCTGTACAAACTCCAATAAGACTGGTCTGTGCTGCCATGTACAACCCTGTAGAAACTCCAATAAGATTGGTCTGTGCTGCCATGTACAACCCTGTAGAAACTCCAATAAGACTGGTCTGTGCTGCCATGTACAACCCTGTAGAAACTCCAATAAGACTGGTCTGTGCTGCCATGTACAACCCTGTAGAAACTCCCAATAAGACTGGTCTGTGCTGCTGCCATGTACAACCTGTACAAACTCCAATAAGATTGGTCTGTGCTGCCATGTACAACCCTGTAGAAACTCCAATAAGATTGGTCTGTGCTGCCATCACTAGTGTCAGTGGTGGTACTGTGCATCATCTACTCTTCACTCTGTCTGTACATTCTGATTTGAAGTCACAAAAAGTGTGATGTTGTCAGTGTCCGTCCAATCCCAGAATTCTTTGGCACGCCTGTCGTGTGCACTTCTTCTCAATTTTGGCTGGCGGATCCCTTGACAAATATGATGGACACTTCGGAAGAAAAAGATGGATAGTCATTGTCAGTTCATTTTGGATTTATAATGACCTTGTTACAGAGTCTACTGTTAGGCTACAAATAAAGCCTTGACTGAAATGCTTAGCACACACAACACAAACACTAAAGCCTTCACTGAAATGCTTAGCACACACAACACAAACACTAAAGCCTTCACTGAAAACGCGCTTAGCACACACAACACAAACACTAAAATCTTCACTGAAATGCGTTAGCACACACAACACAAACACTAAAGCCTATAATGACATGCTTAGCACACACAACACAAACACTAAAGCCTTCACTGAAATTCTTAGCACACACAACACAAACACTAAAGCCTTCACTGAAATGCTTAGCACACACAACACAAACACTAAAGCCTTCACTGAAATGCTTAGCACACACAACACAAACACTAAAGCCTTCACTGAAACGCTTAGCACACACAACACAAACACTAAAGCCTTGACTGAAATGCTTAGCACACACAACACAAACACTAAAGCCTTGACTTAAATGCTTAGCACACACAACACAAACACTAAAGCCTTCACTGAAATGCTTAGCACACACAACACAAATACTAAAGCCTTCACTGAAATGCGTAGCACACACAACACAAACACTAAAACCTATAATGACATGCTTAGCACACACAACAAACACTAACGCCTTCACTGAAATGCTTAGCACACACAACACAACACAAACACTAAAGCCTTCACTGAAATGCTTTAGCACACACAACACAAACTCTAAAGCCTTCACTGAAATGCTTAGCACACACACAACACAA
>JADBJO010021906.1:39921-49888 GCA_016801955.1 Conus betulinus
AATAACTTCTGTAATAATAACCTCCCCTGATACTGTTTGCGTTTTCATTCATGAGCTGTCAGAGGGTGACCCTTGGTTAAAGTATTTAGTCTTTTAGTGTTCTTTGCTTTGTTTATCATGCTATGCAGTATCATAGTACAATTGCTGCTATTCTTATTTAGATTTAAATGTCTTTCAGCCATGATCAACAACGAAGACATGTGCTTATCACTTCAGGACCCGGCTATGACCGCAGAACTTCACTCTAGCATGTTTCACTGCACTGTGGAAACTGCTTTCAGTTCAGTTCAGTGGTTATTTAACGTCTGTTCATCAGCGATGATATTTGACGATATCAAAAGGCAACATTAATCACTGAGAATGTCAGACCTACTACTCTCTGGTCATTTTCTGTCTCACCTATCTCCTTCACGTGTTAGGATATAGACACTACACTAAGAACACTTCTGAAAAGACTTTAAAAAATCACATCAGTCTGCTCAGCTCTGACTGGGCAAGAACGTGTGCGATGTCGTAATACATGTGTCACATAAGATATGGTCAATAGTTTTCAACGTATGCAGTATTTATACCTTTTAATTTGTATCGCCCTGTTAAAATTGGGCAGTCCAGTAGTATGTGATGGACAGAAGCCTCGGTACGCGCTATGCATGTGCTATGCTGTGATTAGCTATCCCACACTATTTCACGCTATCGTTATTTAAAACGGACCTTTTTTCCTTCCCACAGGAAAAGCACAACTAGCGCCACGATGAACGTGACCCCGAGCTACAGAAACCTTGACTTGGGACTGACCTCGTCCTGAACTGCCTCAACCGTTCCCTCTCTCTGCAGTTCCACGTCCGATCGGGAGCCATCCACCTCAGCGACTCCCTCACAACGGGGGACTCAGGCGAATGCCGGGTCCGTCTGCTAGCGCCTCCATCCAGCGTCCTGCGGTTTGACCTTCCTCCCACGTACGGCGTTTATGACCTGTATGTCAGGATCCATGAAGTGAGGCCATCACGGCCTGTGAAGCAGAATCCACATACCATCTCGCGGTGGCGATGGAAAAATCCTCCGTACGCTTTCAGCATGACTCACGATGTGACCGTGACGATCTTTCAACATCGACCGTCGTCATTACTACTACTCAGTGAACATCACCTTTTGTGTCATTGTCACACAGCAGCCTCAGCTGGACGTTCGTCGTCAGTCGAATCATTCAGGTTAGTTTTTTAGTTTTTTTTGTGTGTGCTTGTTGTTATGGTGGGAAGGGAAAAAGGGCGGTGGGACGGGGTGGAGGGGGGAGGGGTAGGGGTATAGGGAGGTGAAGGGGGATGGAGGGAGAAGAAGGGAAGGGAGATGGGTGATGGGGGGGTGATAGATTAGGATTCTCAACACTTCTGCGTTCGATTTTTTTTTTTTTTTGGGGGGGGGGGGGGGGGGGGGGGGGGGGTTGCGTCAGATCTTCAATCCTGTCTCCACGATGAAACCTACAGTCTTCTCGAGGTCTTGACGGCTGCCCCAAAGCTGCATCTGCAGTTCTTCACCCTCTGGCCAGGTTTGACGCCGTAGAACATGATGGACTGGACACTGCACACTGGCTGTCCACACAACGTGCGACGCAGACCCCTGTGCCACGCCCAGTGGCCATGGTCCTCTTTCCCGCCTCGATTCAGTTCAGTTAATGCTGTTTATAGCTCAGCTCGACCGCAACATCACATCAGCGTTGTCACCCCGTAGGAGTCCACTATCAGCATAGGTTCAAAAGCACACACACAGATGATCAAGACAGATTGAATTCTCAACATAGTAGAGAAAAATACACACACAGCTCATTTAAAGTGATTGAACTCTGACCTATCATCTATCACCTATCACCTATCTTGTCACCTCTCTATCACACTTTCACTATCACCTATTACTTGTCACCTATCACTTGTCACCTATCACTATCTATCACTTTTCACCTGTCACCTATTACTTGTCACCTTTCAGTTGTCACCTATCACTTGTCACCTATCACCTATCCCGGAGTCTTGAAGACCGTTGGGGCGCCACAGAAGACTTCGCAAACCAGCTTCCTCACTCCTCCCGGTTCTCAGACGCTTTTAGACAGTTGCAGAGAGTGTGAGGCCAGTCCATGCACTGATGTCCTCCCATCTCTTTCTCTGTCTTCCTCTCCTTCTGCCTCCTCGCACTGTTCCTTGCAGAATGGGTTTTGGCAAGTCCTGTTGATCTTGATACATGACCATACCATCTCATTGTCCTTCTTTACTCTGTGGACAACAGGTCTTCGTATGGCCCAATGGCTTGCCTTACTCTGGTCTGGACCTCCAAGTTGGTAATGTGGTCTTTGTATGAGATGCCAAGGATCTTTGCAGAAGTATCTCATCTCTAATGTCTGAAGCCTTCTTTCAAGTTCAGCTGTCAGAGTCCACGTCTCACAGGCATAGAGAAATATGGCAATGACCATGGAGCGCAACCGTCTGATCTTGGAACCGATTGTGTTGTCTCTGTCATTCCAGACAGGTCTTAGTCTGGTTAGCGCTGCTGTTGTTTGTGCAACTCTCAGTATAGGTCAGGAAATACACAGTATTCATGACTTAAAAGTACATTGTGCATACACACATACACATACATGCATACAGAGAGAGAGAGAGAGAGAGAGAGAGAGAGAGAGAGAGAGAGAGAGAGAGAGAGAGAGAGAGAGTGTATGCGCAAATATGTTTTTGATATACGCAAAACGCCTTATTCCTTTACTTGCTTTACCTCTCACGATAAGTGTGACAAGACAAGCGATGTACGTGCTGTCTACTTTCTGCACCAATCCTGTCCAGGCTATATCCAGTCTCCCCTGTGGGATGGGGCCACACCTCACTCCACTGGTCTGGACAGCTGGGCAGCCCTGGAGGTCCCGAACGGTTCGGCAGTCATGGTCAGCTTCCCAGAACATTCACTGTCAAGCTGCAGGTCCGGGACCACGCTGACACTGTACGAAGGCCGCCACGAGTCAATGCAGCTGAAGAATCAGTTCAAGTGCATCAAGGATCCACCCCAACCAACCGACCATCCACACCCGGGGTGTACACTTACATTTCGTGACAGGGTCCACCAACAAGGAGCTTGACTTGGGCTTCCGGATGAAGTTCACCGTGCATCCTTCGTCACGGCTTCTGAAGAAGGTGAGCGAAGACGTCAGACTGACTATGAACCGATTCGGCGAAGACGATTTCTACGATAAGGGTAATATCTGGAACTGTTCCGTGCCTTTCTGGAAGGAGTTTGCCGGCCACTTTCCTTGCAACAACAGGTGGAACTGTCTTCGTGGGGAGGACGAAGAGTTCTGTCCTTACACCAGTGCTGAACTGTGTGACGTGGGTCATCTATGGCTGACCGACAGCTGTCACCAAGTTGTTCGTACACCCACGATAACGGCGTGGTACGAAGCTGCCATGGAGTGTATCCGACGAGGAGGGACTTTGTCCATTCTGAACACGGAGAGAGAGAGTGGGACATGATGGTGCGCTACATGTCTGTGCGGTCTGATGAAGTCGCTTTCTTTGGGATTTCGACTTTTGAGGTTTATGTCAGTCCCATGTAAGTTTGAGACAGTTATGTGCATGCGTCCCGGTTATGTAGAGTGATGTTCCATTAAATTTTTTATTTCTGTAATACTGTGTGATTCGCCGAAGGAGTCTTTAACGTCCTGGGCAGAAAGGCGTTAACGAATTTTCAGTATCAGTTCTGAGTTTTTACTTGAGAACGTTTTTTAAAAAAAAAAAAAAAAGGGACAAACAAATTACAAGACAAAACACAACGCGTATCGACCTCTTTGGTCTTGTTCAGATTAGAACGTGTCCTAAATAGGACTTCTGTCTTTTTTCTATACTCTAGGCTGGTTTTGACTTGCATTCCGACAGCTGTAATTAGTACGTTAGAGAAGCTTCGACAAACGCTGATGACGTGGATTAACCAAGGCTATGCTTGGATGGGTTCACACAAAAGCCAGCACTGGTAATATGCTGAACATTCCAGGACTGGTAGGCAATTTTAGAACTAGCTAGGCATTTTTCAGAATTCCAACATTGCCTACCGATTGTAGAATTGTACCTTTTGCCAAGGAAAAAAAAAAAAAGAAATGCACCATGCGCGTTTTCAGAATGTTGGCGAACCCTGCAAAAAAAGTACCGCGTTCCTCCGCTCAGTTGATTTTGTGCAGACCGATGCGATTCATGTTACGCTCACATATGTGCAATTCTTTAGATGTAACCTTCTTCGCGTTTTCAATTCATGAATTATGACCTTTTTTTTTTTCCTTTTCTTTTTCTTTTTCTCTTTTTTTTGTTTTTTTTTTTTTGTTTTTTTTTTTTTTGTTTTTTGTTAGTAAATCGAAATCAGCGAAAATCTGCACCCTTTTTTTGCCAAGGATTGGAAGGGAAGTAAGCCATACAATATCTACGCACGATATAAGCTAACATGTATAGATCCACAATTCAAAATTTTCAGTGTACTGCTGACAGCATAACGGACAGGTATGAGCAACATTGATAGGATTGATGGTTCGGAAGGATATCAAGCCTCTCAAGCAGTACGATGTGGAGGGGCTGTAAGGTGAGCAGTGGTATTTTGCTACTCACTATATCGCGCTTAATCATCGGTCAGCCTTCATGACTGCCTTGCTCACCTGCCAGTCACTCTGTGCGACGACTTTGATGATGATGCGCCAGCAAGCAATAGCAGGTCTCCCGCATTCCCTGTCCAAGCTGTTACTGCACATTCCGTGCACACATCGGCTTGGTCAGGCAGCTGCGTATCATCTCGCTTCCCCCTCCCCCCCTCAGCTCCAAGATGACTGAAGTGGTTCTTGTTGACCCGACAGACGTACAACAACGACAACGTTATAACTTCTTTTTTTTTTTTTTTTTTTTTTTTTTTGCTGTCCCAACCTCTGCGCCACCTCAGAGGCAGTGCATCCACGCCGCTCATTCCAACACCCCGTCCACAGCCACAGCCCGGTCGGTCCCGCCGCAGCCCCGGCACTGGCAATCCATAAGGAGCACTCAATGTCAAGTCAAGTCAAAATTATCTTTGTTGTAATTTTTCCATCAAATTCCTTTTAAGAGCTCTTTTTAAATGTTCCTTTCGAATGACATGATTTTAAAGAAGATGGTAAATTGTTCCATATCGTACCTCCAGAATATGTAAAACTAGATTTGTAGAGATTGTTGCGGGGTCTGGGGAAGGAAAGCTTGTGTGAGTGTCTGTTTTCATTGATAACAAAGTTTTGGATTATTTTCTTTGGAGCTATTCTATTCACTACATTGTACATACATAAACATTTGTTGAAGAAGAGTCTTTCAAAGACTATCAGTGATATGGGCAATCCCTTCATGAATGACACTGCAGAACTGTTGATGCTGGATGCTTGTGATGTGATGAACGAATCAGTGACCAACACTGTCCGCACAGTGGAAAAACTTGGAAAGAGCCAGTATGATGATTACCACAAGTCAGTTTTGACAGACGCACCCGATTAATTCATGACCCTATCAAGAAGAACTCCCCCTCCACTCTTCAAGTGTCCCACACCGAAGGAAAAATCTAAACAAGCTGACAAAGTAGCAACTTTGAAGGCTGATGTCAGCCCTTTTTTCACAGCTGTACAATGTGGCCCAAGACAGAGAAACAGATGTGGGAAACCTTTTTCCAGCACGAAAATAACCCATACCCACCTTCTCTTGCAGACAGAGGGAAACTGCGCCTGGACAAGAAGTCAGCCTTGCTCAAGTGCTTGGTACAAGCACCTGATTAAGACATTCCAGGTTCACTTGAGACACAAGACCTTGATGATGACACTGATTTGGCAGCTTGTCTTCAGCATGTGGCCGAGGCGGAAAGCTCAGATGGAGAACTGGATGTTCTAGACCTTGATGCAGGTCTACTTTCCTCCATAAAGCAGACATCAGCGTCACAGCAGCTCTAACCCCCTAGCACTTTCGACATAAAGATTCTGGATGGCACTGCCATTTTGCACTACCTCTCGACTGCTGGAATCTCACCCTTTGAAAATTATGCCAATGATGTTTTCCTACCGTACATCAGAAACCAGTTGGAAGGTGCTGACATAGTGGATGTGGTGTGGGACACATATCTCAGCAGCAGTATTTAGAGAGAGTGCACGAGAGAAGAGCGGCAAAGGGATCAGGAGGAAAGTTGCTGGTCCCAAACAAGATCCCTGGAAAGTGGCAAGAGTTTCTCAGAGACTCTGACAACAAACAAGAACTCTTTTCCTCCCTGTCAAAGAAAGTTGCCACAGCTCAGTTTTCTGATGGAAAAGGAGTTGCCATTACATCAGGCCAGAAAGTTTTGATCAGAGGAGTGGATCACAGCATGCCAGACAATGATCACGAGGAAGCAGACATAAAGATACCCCTACACCTGCAAGATGCACTGCAGACTGGCTCCTATACCTGCATAGTTCGCACTGCAGACACTGATGTCATCGTCATCATTACCGGAAAGTTCCGCCAGCTTCAGGCATTGTCCAGCAGCAGACGTTTGCGTTGCTTTCGGCACAGGGAAGAATTTCACCTACTTTCACATCAATGCTATCACTCATGCCCTTGGAGAGGAAAAGTCTACAGCCCTCCCCACTTTCATAGCTTCACGGGCTGTGACACAGTGTCTGCTTTTTTCGGCAAAGGAAAACTGTCTGCATGGGCTGCATAGAAATGTTATCCTGCAGTGACGGAGGCCTTCAAGTTCATTTAAGAAAATCCTCTCATTGCCCTGGATGCTAACAGCCACCACTTCAGATTGCTGGAACACTATACAGTTGTCTTGTATGACAAAACCAGCCAGCTGAGCTCTGTTGATGAGGCCCGTCAGAGAGCTGTTTTGCCACAGAGACAAGATGATGGTGTAAGCCTTCCTCCCACACAAGAGAGCATTATTACAGTATCCAGACCGTGGTGTCTACCAGGCAAGCATTTGGACTACTGCTGACCAGCCCAAGCAACAAGCACCATCTCCAGAGGGATGGGGCTGGACTCTGGACAAGGACAGCAAGGCTTGGTTACCTTTTTGGACGACACTGCTGGTAGCATCTGCAGCTTGCAGAAAACTGGTCAAATGTGCATGTAAGGGTGCGAGAGGATGTGGCAGCAGATGTGGTTGCAAGAAAGGCGGATGGCCATGCACAAGACGGTGCAAGTGCGGCTGTGACAAATAGACGAATGGACATGCACAGACCAGCTGCAATAGCTGATGTACATGCAAGAATTACCAGTAATGACGTTTGGCAGAATCCTGAAAATGTAATGGTGACAGAGAGCTTTACGAAGGTGAATAAGCAGTTATAAACACTCATGTCCGTGGAAATAAATTGATGTCTAATTGTCATGTTTACTGATCTCTGGAAACAAGTTCCATCCGATGTCGCGACGCGATTTTTTTTTTTTTTTTTTGCCTTATTTTTGGGTTTTGTCGAAACCATAAACAAATATCTCACGAAAAATGAATGTGTACCGATTAAAAAAGTGTTTGGAAATGTATCCTCTTCTGATCGTAGTCATTTTACTGATCACGTTGCCCTTAAATTTGAAAACACCTTGCTTAGACACATGCAGTATTTTCCTCTGTTACTGCTATGGAAAAGTTATGACGTCACGTGACTAGGGCCCTGGGTCAAACTTGATGGTGCCTAGCAAAAAGTTCATGGGCAGCGCCTACAGAAGCGCCTCACAAAGTTTGACACTTTTGTCCAGTCGGTACCCATAATATCGTTAAGCTGCCTAGCTATATGGGGTTTTTCTGCCCCGACCGGCTCCTACCCAGAGTTGAGTTTGCTGCGGACTCAGTTGGGAAGACTGGGACCACACAGTCGAGTTTCATCCACTTAATGGATGCGTTTCTCTGAGAGTGTTGCTCAAATTTCCTGGCCAACACTGCAGGTGCCTGTATCTCTCGGGCCTGGTTGACACCGGGATATGTTATGAAAGGAAGCGTAGAGTACAGCCCTGTCATGTAGTCTCAGACCGAAATGGAAATTCGTAGCATCATCTTAATCATCCTCATTCTCTTCGATCAGCATATAAAAAAAAATGTCTTACATTCTGTGGCCCTTCATGCCCTGCTCTCATGGTGACCTCTTTTTCGATGTCCTCTCCACATCTGTGGCCTTGGTTTGGTTCCATCGTGGTCACTGGCGAGTCCATGGGGGTCTGTCGTTGGACGGACGTGGTGGCGCCCTCCGGAGGGAGAGCTCACTCACGCCGGCTCCACGACTAAGCAATCATTGTCGTCAGTAGGGGGCTTAGCAGGTGGTGTCCTGCGTATGTTAGATCAGAACAGGCGCCACTGAACACCACCGAAGTGACTCGGCAGCAGTGCAGTGTCTCTCTCCGGTGGGTTGCCTCTTGACGACTTGACATTGACTGCTCCCTGTGGATTGCTGGTGCTGGGCTTCGGCGGGGCCAAACGGGCTGTGGCTGTGGACAGGGTGTCGGAATGAGCGGCGTGGGTGCACTGCCTCTGAGGTGGCGCAGAGGTTGGGACAGTTAAAAAAAAAAAAAAGGAAAGTAATAATGTTCTGTAATCACTCCCTCTCAAAGTAGTAGATTTCAAATGTATTATCTTTATAGCTCTTTTATGTAGACGATTTATTTGTTTCAAATTAGTTTCACTAGAATTATCCCATAAGGTGGACGCATAGTTAAGAGATAAAATGTGTGCGTCAAAGAATACTTTCCTGGTTTGAAGATTAAGAAAATGTTTTAATTTTTGTAAGTTGATACATTTTTGGATATACGTTTTCCAAGATCAGTAATGTGATCATACCATGATAAGTCATTGTCAGTAATAACCCCTAATATCTTGTGAGATGTTACCACCTCGAACTCTTGGTCTTTGACATATAATGATGCAAACGGGAAACTCATTTTATGTCGTTTTTTGGCGTGTGGTCACAAACATGCATTTAGTTTTATCTGCATTGAGGACCATGTGGTTCATTTCTGTCCATAGAATTAGTCTATTGATAATACTCTGAAGGTTACTTACTAGAATGGTAAGATTAGCGCTATTTGACTGCAGTGAAGTGTCGTCAGCAAACATTTCGCAACCGCACTTTATATATATATATATATATATATAATATATATATATAAGGGCAAAGCATTTATGTAGATAGAAAATAGGAGGGTCCTATTAAAAACAGATCCTTGAGGAACACCAAATTTCAAAGGAAGTAATTCAGACCTGTTGGAATTAATTTCAATAAGTTGTTGGCGATCAGTAAGAAAAAGATCTGATAAACTCCATAGCATTACTTGATAGTTTGTAATGTGTAATCTTTTTTTTTATAAGATGTGAATGGCTGATAACGTCAAAAGCTTTAGCAAAATCAACAAAAAGAATTCCAGTAAATTCATTATTGTTTTATATTAGACATTTATCTATAAGCTGTATGAGAGATGAATGGCAAGAGTGATTTTGTCGAAAACCTGATTGATTTTCATGAATTGGATCATAATACTTCAGATGAGGATATAAATGTATTTGAACATGTCTTTCAATTGGTTTGACAAAAGGGAAAGAATTGAGATGGGTCTATAATTAGAGGAATTGGCAGGATCTCCATTCTTGAGCAAAGGTATCACTTTGGCCTGTTTAAATTTTACGGGGAAATTATTCTTTTTCAATACACAGATTATAAGCATAGGATTGAAAATATACGGTATGGAGAAACCGAAGTGACATTTTTGAACGACAATATTGTTGTAACTCTTGTAAATCGTTCTCATTAGGTTTATCACTCATTATTATGTTATTAGCAACATTTGCAAAATGAGAGTTAAGATCTTCTGGTGATATGTCTCTTACCTGATTTTGAGAAGAAGCCTTCAATTTATGATTGGTTTTTAAAAGATTAATAGCCTTCCACATCACTTTTGAATTCTGTGAAGAAGATAAATCTTGAAAA
>JADBJO010021907.1:0-12500 GCA_016801955.1 Conus betulinus
TTAACTATTTCACAGCTAATTATAGTCTCCCGATACCTGTGTGTACCTTGTACAATGCAGACGACTGGTGGTCAGTGCCACTGACCACTGGTCACTATGACGTAAATCAGATATATTTCGACTATTTTACAGTTAATCAGTGTCTCATGAGTGTTTGTATACCTTGTGCAATGCAGACAACCAGTGGTCAGTGTCACTGACCATTGGTCACTTTAATGTATATATCAAAGATTTTAACTATTTTTACAGCTAATTAGTGTCTCCTGAGTGCCTGTGTACCTTGTACAATGTAGATGACTGGGGGGGGGGGGGGGGGGGTCAGTTCCAACTAGGGGGAGGGGGGTTCCAGTTCCAGCTAGTCCTGGAATGACCCCGGGGGTAAAGCAGGCTAGCCAGTTCCAGAGCGCGGGGGAAAGAATGGGCTGTTACACCCGGCTTCGAGATTGTGCAAATGTGTCGCGTATATGTTTTTGCCTTCGGAAACCGTGTCCAACTAATTCAAAACTGTTCGCCTGAAACTGGATTATGAAACGCTTGCTAAATCTTTCCTGTTTCAGCCACGATTTCTCTCTTTTCACATCAGTTGGAACACTTTTTCAGCCTGTAAAACAAACTGTCGTCTGAAGTCAATGCAAGGATACCTTCCGACGAGATTAAATGTTTTGTTTCAGACCTGGACCCCCATCTCCTATTCCACGCCCTCAGTACCCTGGTAGGGTCTGGGCCGGCCACTGGTTTACTGCTAAGAGCCTCCAAGACAGTCCTCACATTGTGCAGGGAAAATGGTAAGTCTATAGTTTTGTTTTACGAAAACTTCTGGTTGCTGTGACAGTGTGTCGACGAGAAAACAAAAATTGCACCACGGGGGGAGGGGGGGGGGGTACACACTGTTTTCCCACGTGCGGTAAGACTGCCGATCACACGGCGGGGAAGCGTAGGAGTGCAATGCCCTTTGAACATTTAAATGTAAACCTTTATTGTACAAAAAAAAGTGCTTTGTAGTGTCATGATTTGAACGTTTAAGTGATTAAGCCCATAACAGCAAGATTCTTTTCGCTGACAGCCAGGACTGCACAAACCCTGCTCCTAAAAACGTTGCTCGGGGGAAAAAAAGGTTAATTTCCCCCTTTAGTTTGTTAGGCTCTGCACTCATTTTGCAGGACTATTAGTGTAATAATCAGCTTGCATGTCGGGAAGATTCCCTACTGGCACAGCCTCCATGTGGCGTGTCATAGTAAATCAGTGGATCTCCCCCCCCACACACACACACACCCTCCCCACCCCCATTTTTTGTGTTTGTGTCATATGTTTTTTTTTCTATCTAAAAAGTCTTTCCTCCGCGGATATGTTTTGCACCTGTTTACGTGGGGCACATTTTATGGGCCCTCTGAAACTAAAGCTTGTTTTGTTCAGGGAAGTTAAATCCGTATTTTGCCCCCCCCCCCCCCCCCCCCCCCCCCCCCCCTTGAGGCGCTAGCATTTGTCATGGGTGAGTTTGGGTGCACAGAGCGTGGAACTGTGTCTCTAATTTAACTGCATCATTTATGTAAATATTCTTTGGGGCTGCAAACTCTTGTCCACGTCATCTGTTTAGGTGTGAAATGCTTTGATTTGCTTTTATTACTCATGTTCTTTTGTTTGTTCCTCTTATGACAGGCATTATTAACTAATAATTACTAACACAAACGCCACTAAATTAAAACAAATCTTGGACTACAAGCGTTCAAAGCAGAGAGAAAAGGGATTTAAGCTGGTACAACACATCTCATTTTGCTTGATGGATGATCCAATAGACTTACTGACAAACAAGACGCACAGAATCATACCCCACATTAGGGTGTTAAGGAGAGAGTAGAGAAACACTCACAGCAATGCTGGTGGTGTAACCAACCATGGCATGCTTAGACGCATGTAGATAGGCACTTGATGGTATCGCGACAGCCCTGTAGAAGGCAAGCTTAGCTTTACAACAGCTATAGTCCATTCCCCTACCTTTTCCCTTTCCTAGTGTCTTTTCTGTCTGCCCACTCACTGTCTTCAGTCTCATTCTTCTTCACGAGCTTAAAGCATCAAGCTTTTTCTTTTAACCACCAGAAACTAGCATTCTTTCTTCAAATAAAAAGATATTTCCTTTCATTATCAATGATCTTGTCGTTTTTTTTTATATCTAAGACGTGAATTTTCCCTAATTTTCTAAGATTTATACAGTGATCTCCTCAGAGAGTGCAACCTTGTTCTGGTTGAAGAGCTTGCGTGTCTCTATGACCCTGAGAGCTATGCTGGCGGGAGATTCATCTCCTGGTAGGGCCACCCAAGCCACACAGGTCAAAGGGTAGAGACCAGACGAATAGCACTCACTGGCCCTCCAGGTTGGGGGGTTGAATTGGGCTAACAACCCGATCCTGTAAAAAAACTAGCCTTGGTAGAGCCCATGACGCGAGCTGGTGAAAGCCTTCGGGAAGCCAGTGCGCCGACTACTCTTCTGACGACCAAAACCAAGACCAGGATAGGGACCTGGAACATCAGAACCCTGTATGAGACCGGGAAAAAGTGCTCAAGTGAGTAGAGAGATGCATAGATACAATCTGAAGATACTTGGCCTGTGCGAGACAAGATGGACAGGAACAGGACAGACAAGACTTACGAGTGGAGACACCATCATCTACTCTGGACAGGAAGAAGGCCAGCCACACATGCACGGAGTAGCATTGATTTGACACCCGAGGCAACGCGAGCACTGCTGTCCTGGGAATCTGTGTCACCAAGGATCCTCACTGCAAGGTTCAACTCAAAGGGCAGGGAAGTCACAATCCTACAGTGCTACGCTCCTACAAACACGGCAGATATAGAGGTCAAAGAAGAATTCTATGAGCAAATCCAAGCAACCCTGGACAAAACACCAAGGAGAGACTTGAAGATCCTCATGGGAGACCTGAATGCAAAAGTGGGATCGGACAACACACAGACAGAGACTCATCATGGGTAGACACGGTGTTGGAGAGCAGAATGAAAATGGCGACCTCTTCACAGAGTTCTGTACCTTTCAACGACCTGGTGATTGGAGGCACTCTATTTCCCCATAAGACCATTCACAAGACCACATGGATTTCCCAGACGGCAAGACCGAGAACCAGATTGACCACATTACCATCGCAGAAAGTGGAGGCGGAGCCTGCATGACGTCAGGGCGAGGCGCGGAGCGGACGCAGCATCAGATCACCATCTGGTTGTGGCAGTACTCAAGACCAAACTGAAAGCCTACACTGACCAGGCAGGAAGACCATCGTACAAGTTTAATGTACACAGCCTAAAAGAGAAAGAAAAGCAGAAGAATTCAAGGTAGAGCTTAGGAACAAGTTCAGTGCGCTTTCCCTACTGCAGAGAGGAACAGTAGAAGAGCAATGGCACAGTCTGCGAGAGGTCTGGAAGACAACATGCAAAACAGTCCTAGGGAAGAAGACAAGGAAACATAAAGAATGGTTAACAACGGAGACATGGACACTGATCACAGACAGAAAACATCTGAAAGACAAGATCACCAACCAAGATCAAGAAGATCAAGAAGAGAAGCAAGAACTACAAGCACGCTACTGGGAGATAAACCGACGAGTGAAAAAAAAGTGCAAGAAAAGACAAGAGGAACTTCATCGAGGAGCTGACTGAAGAAGCAGAGACTGCAGCAGGCCAAAGAAACATGAGAGACTATACGAGATCACCAGAACACTCTCTGGCAAGACCGGAAATCCCAGTGCCCCGTCAAGGACAAGAACGGAAATGCCATCTCAGGCAAAGAAAACCAGAGAGCAAGATGGGCTGAGCACTTCAAGGAAATACTCAACAGACCCACACCACCAGCCCCGCCTGACATCCCACCACCACCGAGCTTCTTGATATATCAATACCAACCCCCCAACGAAGACAGAGATCACCAAAGCCATCAAGTTCCTCAAGTCAGGCAAGGCAGTGGGTCCTGACGGCATACCACCCGAAGCACTAAAGGCAGACATCCAGACTTCGACTGAGATGCTACACCCACTCCTACACAAGATCTGGGAACAGGAGAGAGTGCCAGAAGACTGGAAGAAAGGCCATCTTGTAAAGCTGCCGAAGAAAGGGGACCTGTCATCCTGCAACAACTGGAGAGGAATCATGCTGCTGTCCCTCTCCCGGGAAAGTATTGACAAGAATAATCCTAGAGAGATTGAAGACCGCCCTTGACCAGACACTTCGGGAAGAACAGGCAGGCTTCCGCCAAGATAGATCATGTACGGACCATATTGCGACACTGCGGATCATCATCGAGCAATCCCTAGAGTGGCAGACCCCCCTGTACACAGTTTTCATCGACTTTCAGAAGGCCTTTGACAGTGTCGACAGAGACGTCATCTGGAAACTGATGTACCACTACGGGCTTCCACCAAAGTTCGTCACCATCATCCAACAACTATACAAAGATGCCACCTGCCAAGTCATCCACGATGGGAAGCTGACGGAACCCTTCTCTGTACAAACCGGCGTCCGTCAGGGTTGTTTACTTTCGCCGACAATCTTCCTGATGGTGATTGACTGGGTCATGAGACAGTCTACAGCAGGCCGGAGGACAGGTATCCAGTGGACCTTCACGAAGCAGCTGGAGGACCTTGACTTCGCGGACGACATCAGCCTCCTCTCCCACAAGCAGCAAGATGCACAAGAGAAGCTATGTCGTGTTGCAGAAAGCTGAGAAGACTGGGCTCCAAATCAACATCGGGAAAACAGAGGTCATGAGGGTGAACAACAAACAGCAAGATCCAGTGCGACTTCACCAAGAAGACATCAAGGAAGTTGACAAGTTTTTGTTTACCTGGGCAGTGTAGTCAGTAAAGATGGGGGGACAGACGAAGACATCAAATGCCGAATCAACAAAGCAAGACACGCCTTCAACCCTGCGCCAGATCTGGAGGTCAACAGCCCTCTCACTCTGCAACAAGATCCGGATTTTTCAACACAAACGTGAAGTCTGTTCTTCTATATGGTTCAGAAACATGGCGGATAACCAACCAACACCAACAAGCTACTGACATTCATCAATAGATGTCTCAGAAACATCCTCAACATCAGGTGGCCGGAAGTCATCTCCAATGAACAATTGTGGGAGAGGACGAGACAAGTCCCAATTGAAACTGAGATAAAGAAACGGAAATGGGGATAGATCGGCCACACACTACAGAAGCCTGTATCCAACGTAATTAGGCAGGCTCTGGATTGGAATCCACAGGGAAAGCGGAAAGTGGGTCGACCAAAACGGACTTGGCGCAGGAGTGTCGACGCTGAACAGTGATAGATAAATTCCAAATAATCTTTGTCAACGTTTCAGCGAACATATTGTAAATACTTGCAAACAAACACATTATACAAAACTTCAATTTCATTTTACTGCACTCGTAGGATTCTCTTGCCAAAGTGTTTTTTTTTCCTGTCCCAATCTCTGCGCCACCTCAAAGGCAGTGCACCCACGCCACTCATTCCACAGCCGCAGCCCGGTCGGCCCCCGCCGAAGCCCCGGCACCGGCAATCCACAGGAAAGCAGTCAATGTCAAGTCGTCAAGAGGCAACCCACAGAAGGAGACACTGCACTGCTGCCGAGTCACTTCAGTGGTGTTCAGTGGCGCCTTTCTGATCTAACATACGCAGGACACCACCTTCTATGCCCCCTACTAAGACAAAAATTGCTTAGTCGCGGAGCCGGCGTGAGTGAGCTCTCCTCCCTCCGGGGCGCCACCACGTCCGTCCAACGACAGCCCCCATGAACTCGCCGATAACCGGTGACCCCGACGGAACCAAATCAAGACCACAGACGTGGAGAGGACATCGAAATTGTGGTCACCATGAGAGCAGGGCATGAAGGGCCACAGAATTTGAGACATTTTTTAAGCTGATCGATGAGAATGGGGATGATTAAGATGATGCTACGGAATTCCATTTCGGTCTGAGACTACATGACAGGGCTGTACTCTACACTTCCTTTCATAATAAATCCCGGCGTCAACCAGGCCCGAGAGATACAGGCACCTGCAGTGTTGGTCAGGAAATTTGAGCAACAAACTCAGAAATGCATCCATTGAGTGGATGAAACTCGACTATGTGGTCCCAGTCTTCCAAACTGAGTCCGCAGCAAACTCAACTCTGGGTAGGAGCTGGTCGGGGCAGAAAAAACCCACATGACTCTGATGAGATTCGAACCCACGACCTCCCAGCCGGGAGTCCGCGACGCTAACCACTTCGCCACGCGACTGGTGCCAAAGTGTTTTTGAATCAGCATTCTTACCAGCGTTTGACGCCGTGTTGATGATGACTCCTCCTCGTCCTCCCTTATCTCGTCTCATGTGTTCGAACGCTATCTGACTGCCTCGTATCTGGGCAATCTGAAAATCCATACAAATGTCTTACTATAACAAAGTATACTGAAGGCCATACACATCAGTGACAGTGAAAGAAAACTGATAATAGAACACATGACGTTGTAAATGTGCTCATTGTCGGGCTGTTTTTGCTGTTCTGTTTGTTAGCACTGCAGTAGAATTCCTTCACACACACACACACACACACACACACACACACACACACACACACACACACAGAGGAGTTCGCATATCTGGTCCTCCTTCTCCTCCTCCTCACCCCCCCCCCCCCCTCCCTTTTTCTCTCTTTTTTCATGCATACCATGAAGTAATGTGCAGCCTTCCATTGGAGGACTCATATGGATGTATTGCCCAGGACATGCAGATGTCAAAGGAAACATGAGAGAGAAGAGAGAGAGAGAGAGAGAGAGGAGAGAGAGAGAGAGAGGAGACAGACAGAAGACAGACAGACAGACAGACACAGACAGACAGACAGACAGACAGACAGAGAGAGAGACACACACACACACACACACCACACACACACACACACACACACACACACACACCACACACACACGGACAGACGGATGGAGAGATAGAGAGACAGAGACAGACAGAGAGAGACAGAGAGAGCAGACAAAGAGACGGACAGAGATACAGAGACAAACAGATAAGCAGGCAAGCATGCAGGTACACAGAGAGAGACAGAGAAACAGGCAGACAGAGAGAGACAGGACAGATAGAGAGACAGACAGACGGTCGGACGGAACAGACAAACAGACAAGAAGGGAGGCAGGCAGGTAGGCAGAGACAGTAATTGAAGGATGAGGAGAGGAAGAGGTAGAAGGTTGCATGAACGGATACACAGATACAGAAGATGTGAAAGGAATGGAATCACATACCGTATTGATGGCCAGCATTTTCTCCCAGATTCTTTCATTCAAGATTCCAGCGTTGTTGGCACATATCTCCACAGCGCCGAACTTACTCACAGCTGCTTGGAAAGCCGCTGGGCATGTAATTAAATCAATACAATCGATCAATAAAACGATTAACGATTAATCAAACTGAACAGACATTTTAAAACAAAATGTAAATTCAATGAAATTTGATTTTGATAAATTCGTCAAACTTAAATACTAGCCAACCCCGTACCATGAAAGCTGAGGGGAATGGCAACAGATGTGAGGTCAATCATGTTGTTTTTCAGCCCAGTAGACAAAGGATACCATACCAAAGGTGAAAGCACGTGGATACGAGAACTGTACACAAATTCCAATCCAAGCTTGAAGTCCAAAACCAACGTCAAGGGGACAGGCAAAGTCACGTCATATAACCGGCTTTGTTATGACCTGATCTTCTGACTCAATCAAACTTTTATTCATGACAAAAAAGACATGAAGTGTAAAAAGACTTTTGGTGCAAATGACTGTTACAACTGACTATTCGACAGTCCCTCGAAATCTTCTTCACTCTATTTTCAGTGACATAGTACAAGAGGGGGAAAAAGAATGAACGTTATGTCCAGCGTGTTAAGCAAATGATTCATTCACAATGGAATACAGAGATCCACACCAACTGGTCGCAAATCAGGTTAACAATTACGCAGGAACATCTGTCGACGCTGCCACCGTAGTAGACACGTACAATGTGCATTTGGGGCAGGACTCAAACATGTGGCATTTGGGGCAGAACCTCAGAGTATCCACGGAAGGAAAACTAATTCAACCTTTTCCACATGGAAAGTAAGAACATCCAGACCTGTTGGAAAACTGAAGGAAATTGGCTCCTGAGAATCACAGACATTCCTGAAACGTTCTTGGCCCTAGGGAAGTCATATGGAAGAAAAACAGAGAATTACAGACAGAATATGGTCCTGGTTCTGTCATAAAGAAGTAGACGAACGTATGCTGGCATGGGGGGTTAGTAGCAATAAGAATGTCAGGGACGCTGCGTGAGGATGCTGCCTTGAATCAAAAAAAATCAAACAGGTCTGTGACTATCCACCTGCAAGAAAAACCATCACAGTGCAGTATCAATATCATGAAGAACTGTTCCCAGGTAAGACTTGAATGATGAACACAATGAAACAGTCCTACAGAAATGTTAACGTGGTCGTCGCATGGTTCACCAGAAAGACATCACTCACTGTTCAGCGTGACTGGAGACACCAAACTGGGTAAAAACAAAAATGTCCTTGAAGACTGGGTGAATATCTGGCTTCCACTGTAATAAGACCAATGATAGGAAACTACGCTTGCTTGATTTTGCCAGTGACAATACTTTGCTTCATGCTGATACTGTCGGTGAGCAAAAAGCATTCTTGATCATAAACATGTCATTCGCCGAAACAGCCAGTATCATATCCACATAGTTTACAAAATTACGAGTAAAACAGCAACCAAGATCCTCCTAGGAATAAGGTGTATGGAAATTCAAGCATGTATCACATAAGAAGTAGAAGAAGCAAAAAATGAAATAGAACGAAGAAGAAGAAGAACAACAACAAACAACAAGAAGAAAATGAATATTGAAACCAGTGTGAATAACATTTGTTCAAACAATTTATATGTTTTTTATAATACACAAGCCATAAACCGGAACATCAAATGCAATAAACATAATGTAATCCGTGTAAAATCACTTCCTGGTCTTTCATGATCACCTAGCAGTTTTCTATGAAATTTCCAAAGGATTTCCGTCCTCACCAGTAATGTTGCAGGAGCTGCTTTCCTTTACTAGCTACATCTTGAAGGCTCGAAAGGCTGTGTCTCTAAATCGGTTATTAATTCATAGTACCCTTGTATAGACGTGCAGCATATAATCGCACCGTTCTCTGCGATTGTCTTAAGGTTTGTTTCTTTGTTTGTTTTTTTGTTAAAAGGCAGGGAAACAGTAAACAATAAACAAGTAGGTTAAGTTTTGCTGCCCATGTTTTTTTATTTGTTTGTTTGTTTGTTAATATTGACGCCACTTCTCCTCCTTCCCTATACCATGCTAGTTATTAACAACGGTGATCTATTACCATTGGAGAGAGAGAGAGAGAGACAGAGACAGACAGACAGACAGACTGACTGATGTCTGACTGACAGACAGACAGACAAGGTAAGTTATAACATTGCTTATAGCGCCCAGAGCCGACCGCAAAGGGGCCATATCGTTGGGGGGATATCACCAACGTTGAAGTCAACTCACAAGTCATTCAAGAAGAAGAAACAAATCTCATTCACAACAACCTTTAAAATGCTACGTTCTTAAAACCACACCGGAAATATTATCAAAAAACCTTTTCCTCCTCCGTAAATTCTTTGATCAGGTGAAATATGTTAATCTGTTCAGAAATTCAAAGATCCCATCAGGTGAACAAGGTTCCTCATGGCGGAGTCTGCCGTAAAATGCTTATGTGTCACATCATGCAGTTGTCCCAACACTTAGACGGAGATGAGAATGCAATTCTCATTGACAACGCGCACGTGATATCAAACGTGCCAAAGGGGGAGAAGTAACAGTATAGCTAAACACATTTGCAAAACATTTTACAAAGTCAATGTCTAATAAGGGGACAAGTTTGCTTTGGTTTGATAATAGGGTTGCAGCCATTTTTTAGGAACATGTTTCATTTGTTGTTTGTAAGGTGCACTTAAGGAAATCAACGACTGGTAACTAAGCACTCAAAGAAAACAAAACTGAGGAGACTGATTTAAATGTGTATGGTCGCATAGCCAAAAATTCACTTTATAGAAGTTTTGAATTAAAATTTATCTTTGACATTAATCTAAGTTCAAAAAGAGTATACCAACAACAACTAAAAATATGAACACCATTGATGTCGTCTGGCTGTTGTTGTTTTGCTTTGTTTTTGTCTGTGTTTTCGTTTGTGTTTGTTTTGTTTTGTTTTTGAGGGCCATGCTCAGACGTTTGTATGTGTTTACCTTGAAGTGATCGGGCATCAGTGACGTCACACTGCACAAAGGCCAGCATTTGTCTTTGCCATATTGTTTCTGCAGTTCTTCTTCCGTGGCTTTGCACGACCTCAGAGTTGACGTCACAGAATCAGAACCTGCAAAACGTAATTTTAGTCAAAGAAGGAAACACAAACAAAAGAGAAGAACTTAAATGCAATAAGAACAAGGAATCAGCTGAAAATTAAATCAAATTATGAAACGTGTTACAGAGAAACAAAGATAAACAAAATAAAGCATACTTTTTATTGAATCTGTAGAAGAGAGAGAGAGAGAGAGAGAGAGAGAGAGAGAGTAGAGAGAGGGAGAGAGAGAAGAGAGAAATACTAAGATAAATACGTAATACAAATACGAAACTGAATACGACTACAAATAACGAATGTTTAAATTACGTCCGACATTCGGCCCAACTGACCGCAGCATGGTGTATGGGAAAGCTAAGGCGGACTTTGAAGCAAAAATAAGCATGAAGTATATTTAAATAAACGAACTTTATCAGTAATATAATTATCATCATTACTACATGTTGACTCATCGACATTATCTCCTTGCCTAACAGGCCTCGTTTGCATTCAACGCCTGCCTTGCGCTGAAGAGACTCATAGGTATGTGAGCAAGCCAACTCGTTCGTTCATTTCGTTGTCCTATTTGTTTTGTGTCTTGCCTTAAGAAGACGTAAGTTAGGTTGAAACGCGTCGTGTTTTGTCTTGTGACTCGTTTGTCTACGTTTCTCTTTGGCGGTTCGCTGACTATTTATTTAAGATTTGTTTAGATTTCCGTCTGCGCAGTTCGTTCCCACTTTTACAACTAGATCAAAATCCAGGGTCAAATTTCATGGAGAGACTAATGTTGATTTTGTTTATAACTTCCAGACCAAGTATTTTCGCCAAGTGTAGCTTATTTTAAAAAATTTGACCCAATCCGCACCATAGAAATTTATATGCTAAGATCTATGGCGAAAACAGTTGCTCGATTGCAGGAAATAAGGAATTTGCGAGAAAGACTCACTTTTGGTCAGTTTAGGACAGCGTTGGTAAACGCTACTTCAATTTCGTTGCCGTCAGTACCCATTACCCAGAAACACACCACACACATCGGACTACACACAGCACGCACACAACACACACACACACAGCACGAGTTGGTCATATGCCAGTTGGGTCCACCTACCCTGGCTCCTCTCTCCCATCAGAGCGGCTAGTGACAGCACGTCCGCTAGCCTTGTTCCCCTCCAGTCTAGAAACAGCCGACCAGCGGCCTGACACATCCATTGCTTCTGGTCATGGGATAACTGCATGCTATGACTATCCTTCTGTGCACATAAGCAAAATAATGTGGCAGGCATAGAAGGTTTGTCATTTTCACACATAGCATCTGCACACACACACACACAGCACACACATCTCCAAAACACACACACACACACACACACACACACACTTCAGCACACTTCAATAGCATTCATTTATCAACATTTTTGCACTTAATAAAATGCCTCTGTCGCACTTAATAAAATGCCATCTGTCCGACTAATGAGTGTTTCGTTAACCTTACAAACAAACGTAGGATTAGGAAGGGCAGACCAGCGGCAGGACAGCAGAAACACAGAACACAAAGTTCAATTCTTCTCACTTGTGATGTAGAACCTTCTCACAAGTTTGTAAAGCAGATAGCTTGAACTGCTTACCTGACCTTGAGAGTTTCACTGGCAGTTACAATTTAATTTTGATGAAAGATTTTGTTATGGGTACATCTGAAAATCAGGAACGCTTTTATTGCCAAAAAGAGTTGTAAAGATCGTTTTTTGTGTTGACACAACGAGCGGCATATAATTGCTTTAAGGCTTTTTCTTTTCTTCTTCTTCTCTGGCTCCTCTCCCATCTCTTGGTACACGGATCTCCCCGAATCGTCGACTCTCTCTCTCTTCTCTATCTCCACGTAGCTCGACTCTTGCTCTCTCTCTCTCTCGCTCTATCCTCTAGCGGAGCGCGGGCGCCACGCGGGCTCGATGCGCCTGAATGGTCTGGGTGACGTTGCTGTCGTGGCGGAAGTGTGTGTGTGTGTTTCCGTGTGTGTGTGTGTGGTGCTGGTGGTGTGTGTGTGTGTGTCGGTGTGTGTGTGTGGTGTGTACTCACGCGCAAGCGTTCGTACGTGA
>JADBJO010021907.1:20000-28762 GCA_016801955.1 Conus betulinus
ACCCTGCTTGTTCTTTATTTACTGTGTAACGTTCCTTGTCTCGTTTAAGATTTCCTTTTATACCAATCAAACCAAGGTTTCCTGTGTTTGTTATCATTCCTCCGCGTGTTCGTTTGACTATATTCACCGTCGAAAAGGCTGTGCCACTCTTGAATAAATGCTAATTTGGGTTTATTCATTTGTCCAGTTGTTGCTGTGTAGATGTGTCAGGTACAGAGTATACGGGGAAGTTTGGAAAGTCCTCTTTCGGATGTTCTCTCTTGTTTGTTCTATGTGCTCTGTGTTGTCATTTATGCTGGGCAATTCGGTGTCGTAAGCAGCATTCCAAAATGTTTCTTCGAACGTGTGTCGTCCAACGGTTCTGGCACCTGCTGCCTACTGATTGTGCCCGGGCACAGGGGGGGTGTTTGGTGAGGGGACGATCCACCTCCTGTAGGTTGGACACCCCATCCTCATCCACACATGATCCTCTTGCGATATACTGCTCCCCCTCTGGACACCACCATGATCTTGCCGTGTTGTCCATGTCCTCAAACCAGCTGGAGGAAGGCTTTGGTGACATCCTCTAGTCTGTGAACACACACACACACACACACACACACACACACACACACACACACACGCACGCACACACACACGCACACACACACACACATACACAAGCGCGCACTTACGCTCGCGCGCACGAAACACACACACACACACACACACACACACACACGCACGCACACACACACACATACACAAGCGCGCACATACGCTCGCGCGCACGAACACACACACACACACACACACACACACACACACACACACACACACACACACACACACACACAAGCGCACGCGCGCGTACACACACACACACACACACACACACACACACACACACACACACACACACACACACACACTTAAATGCCTGCAAAGCTCTATCACTTCATGTTTAAAATTCAATCTTGATCTTCGATCTTAAGATTTTAAGTGTTTGTCTTTGTTGTTGTTTGTTTTTAAACAGTTACAAAAAGATACTCTACTTAATGAAAACATAGCGGACAGAAAGTAATCTATAAGGACAGTACCTTTATGGACTGTACAAAATGAACTATACTTTAACAGGAAAAGAATACCATTGATTCTTAAAATGTTCTACATTATGTCGAACAAATGGACTAAACTAGGTTCAAAAGTGCTGCTGAAGCATTGAAATTAAAAGTCACTGGGAAGACATTACAAGAAAACCAAAAGTTTAAACACCTTTCCATTCCGAGGGGTTTTTTTTAAAACAAAAAATGGTATACTACGATAGAAAAAAAGCATAATAAGGACTTTTAGACAATTTTTTTTTTTTTTGCTGTCCCAACCTCTGCGCCACCTCAGGAACAGTGCACCCACGCCGCTCATTCCGACATCCCGTCCACAGCCACAGCCCGGTCGGCCCCGCCGCAGCCCCGGCACCGGCAATCCACAGGGAGCGGTCAATGTCAAATCGTCAAGAGGCAACCCACCGGAGGAGACACTGCACTGCTGCCCGAGTCACTTCGGTGGTGTTCAGTGGCGCCTGTTCTGATCTAACATACGCAGGACACCACCTACTAAGCCCCTACTGACGACAATAATTGTTTAGTCGCGGATACGGCGTGAGTGAGCTATCCCTCCGGAGGGCACCACCGCGTCCATCCAACGACAGCCCCCATGGACTCACCGATACCGGTGACCCCGACGGAACCAAACCAAGACCACAGACGTGGAGAGGACATCGAAACTGAGGTCACCATGAGAGCATGGCATGAAGGGCCACAGAATTTGAGGCATTTTTTTTTTAATGCTGATCGATGAGAATGAGGATGATTAAGATGATGCTACGGATTTCCATTTCGGTCTGAGACTACATGACAGGGCTGTACTCTACGCTTCCTTTCATAATATATCCCGGCGTCAACCAGGCCCGAGAGATACAGGCACCTGCAGTGTTGCACACACACACACACACACACACACACACACACACACACACACACACACACACACACACACACATGCGCACGCACACATGCCACATCGTACACACACTTATGTGCTCACACACACACACACACACACACACACACACACACACACACACACACACACACACACACACACACATGCCCCCACGCACATCTACACACCTGTGTACACTAACCGCACACATATACAATGATAATGATGGCACAACCAATGTTAGGCAGGTACTCAAGTTCTAACCGTCACGTTGGGCTAATGCGTAGGTCAGAGATCTGCTAGGTCGTAGCCATGAGACCCTCTTCTTAAATTCTCTCATCTTAGAAATTAATGCATTTATCCATCAGCTTTAAATCATGCGCAGTGTGTGGTCTCAAAACTTAGCGGATGTGGTGTAGCGTATAAGAACTAGTCCACACGCAGTGACACCTCCTTGATGAAACTGAAACTGAAACTTAAAGGCAGACCATGCTGGCAAAAATCACTGTTTTATTAACAGAACCAAAATGACGTACATGTACTTAAGCATGACACTCACTGAATCAGAACGCTTTCACGGAGCCGAAGAAACTCCTCTAAGTTCTTCACATGGCCCACCTCTGAGGTCCAAAGTGTGAGTATTGACTGCCACTGGACACAGGCAGCACCAACGTACTCCCAGAGAGGGCATGTCAGGGTCTGACTGAAAACATCATCTTGATGTGGTGAACCAGTGATTAAAACAACCGAAATTCTGGCTTTAACGAATGAATGTAAAAAAAATGAAAGTGTCTATTTGACTAGTCACAAACACACACATCGAGCCGTGAAGAACATCAAAACATTATATCATACTCTCTGCAATTTCCAGTGCAGTTCTGCTCTAGTCATTCACGCATAATTTCAGCACCATGTACATTCATCCAACCATTCACACATACCATTTGTTGATCGCACTGTGTGTTGTACACAACAATGAAAAAACACCCCATCAACTTTTCACATTTCCATACATTTATGTAGATCAGTAAATCTATCGTCAATGAAAGCCATTAATACAGAGATCGATTTGCACTGACTTGTACCAACGCACAGATGCTTAAGTGGTAAGGATCCACCCACACATGGGTATATCAGCAAACGGCCTTTTTTCAGAGAATAAAAACCAAAACCTAAGGAAAAACAAGGAATATTGAGAGAAAAAGGTATGCAAGCGTTGTTTGTTGTGCAACGAAGGATGGACAGATACGAAAGCAAAGAAATTAAAGATGTTTGAAAATACAACCAGCACTGACCCCTTCGTTATCATGACATCACTTTATCCTGTCGTTAAATGCTGTCCAAAGACAAACGAAAAAAAAAACGAGAACTTAAAGCAAAAGTGATATGTCTGTGTGGATAGGGTTCAGCTGATAGTCCTTCTGTCACAGTGACGAGGCCATGGATAGTCATCACCATCCATCCTCTCTCTCTCTCTCTCTCTCTCTCACACACACACACACACACACACACACACACACACACACACACACACACACACACACAACTAACACGCACGCACTCACGTACGCGCGCGCACGCACGCACACACACACACACACACACACACACACACACACACACACACACACACACACACACACTCACTCACTCACTCACTCACTCACTAGCAGACAGGCACTCAAATGTACATACACTAGCAGTGGGAATGAGTCAGCACACCGCACATTAGTACAGTACAAAAAGAAACAAACAAAAATCAGCAAGGGAATGTCTCTATCAGTATCGAAACATGCAGATTGTGCATGATGAGCCAGAGCTTTTTAAACACTGGGGAAAGGAGAAGAAAAATAGGAGGATGGAGGCTCCCTTCAATAGAAAGAAAGAAAAGTGGGGAAAACTGGAAAATGGAGGACACCCCCCCCCCCAAAAAAAAAAAATTATATGATCATCCCAGCAGAAATGTAAGCTGAAACTATGTTTCTGCGTCTGTGCAGGAAGATCTGTTTAGGTAAAACTTCCTGCACACTCCACGCGCGTGCTTTTCTGAACACCTGGCCAATGTCTGGAAAGGAATGAAACTTACGAGTGAATAAAAAGCAAAAAAGCACTGTTGATAGAGAGGAAAAGGGTGGAAAGAGAAAGAAAGAAAGAAAAGAAAACAAACAAACAAACAAACGAACGAACAAACAAAAAAACAACAAATAAAACAAATAAACAAACAGACAAAGAAAAGAAGAAGTACATATATCGGAAAGAAAATCAGAGTAAGAAAAGGGGGGGTAGTTAAGTAAAAAAGTTAGTAGAGAATCGATTGATGAGAAAATGCAGGTAGTAAAGGAAGGAGAGAAGAGAGAATAGCTGTAACGTATCCATGAAGTAAGTAATGAGTGCTGTGGCAGTGTGTCTGTAGAGAGTACTGTGGGCCAGTGCTGTTGGGATGGACAGAACAGGATACATGGAATGTTGAGGGCACGTGGGCAGAGGGTCCCCAGTCCGGCAAGAACATAAGTAAACTTCATAAGGCTTAACTTTCCTACAAATATCAGGTGTCCCAGTGGCTCAGTGGTTAGTGCGCGAGTCATTAAGTGGAAAATGAGCATGTCCAGAGGGGCATGGGTTCGAATCCCAGCCATGGCTCGTCCCAAGATGGGAAAAAAAAAGGGGGACAGCAGAGGGACACCCGGAGTCATGAACCGGGTGTGGCCCAACCCCTAGAGTGTCAGGAGATAAGGGCCGAAACACTTGCTTGAAGGGGGCTTCTCTTCTGAGGACTCTCCACGAGTTTCTTTCTACTGATGCATGGGTAAACCATTGACTTCCGGGAATAGGCCGGAGGACGTCCGGGAAAGACCGGAGGACACTGGGAAAGACCAGAACCAAGGGCTCTGTGGGCTGGCTCCCCACTTTGCCTTCAACATGTGGATACTAAAAACAAAAAGTAAAGATGCTCCCAGGATTCACCGAAAGGGGGAGAGAATGATGAATCCATCGGTGCTCAACTTCTGCTCAACCAATCACGACTGCAAATCCCTAACGGACTATGTACATTGACCAAATGGAATATCCATGTGTCTGTGGAAAGCGTTTCGCTACCACCCGTGGCATGAAGATCCACAGAACAAAGATGGGATGTGTGAAGACTCATCTGAATGAGCAGCAGCGCACTGCATCAGCAGATAAGACGTCGGAAGACCGAGGCCAGGATTTAAAAACCACAGTGCCAAGGACATCCACGCTGTTGGTTTCGGATGAGGAATTTGCACAGGCCCTCGATGCCAGGCGTCTGAAACTCAACCTGTCACAAGCAAACAAGACTGCAGATTGGGAGAAACTGGATGCAAAAATCGTCCAAAGACTCGATGCACTGATAGGGAAAAGCACCCTGGAACACAAACTAGCCACATATGGGGACATTGTGTATGCCACATGTAGAGACCCCTATGGAGCAAAACTACCCAAAGAGAAAAAACACCTCCAAAGAAATCCAGATGCCAAGAAGAGATGGACAAGATCAGGGTCCAAAAGAAAAACCTCAAGAAGCAAATGAAGACCGCACTGCCAGCTGAAAAACAAGGCTTGGAAAAACTCTGGGAAGACCTAAAAGCAAAACACAGCGCCCTCAGCAAAGCGGAATCTGCCAGGAAGAGGAAGAGCAGAAAAGAAGAAGACACAAGAGCGCTTCTCAGAGAGACCCTTCCAGTTTGCCAGAACTCTGTTTGAGCAGCCAAAATCTGGAACCCTAAGTGTGGACAGAGGTGTTCTTGAGCAGCATCTGAGGAACACATACTCTGACTCACAGAGCAAAGCACCACTCGACATTCAAGGTCTGGTGTGGCCAAGCACCCTGAGGAACAGTTCAATGACAAGCCTCCAACGTTGGTGGAAATCAAGAAGGTGGTTGACAAAGCCAGAGCCAAATCATCACCAGGGCCAAACTGAATACCTTACCAGCTGTACAAGAAATGTCCCTAAGCTGCTGCGATCAGCTTGGAGAAACCAACCAGAAGATCAGCGGCCAGTGGATGACGGCAGATGGTGTGTACATCCCCAAAGAGCAAAACTCAAGTGACATCAGCCAGTTCAGGCCAATATCACTACTGAACGTCGAAGGGAAAATCTTCTTCTGTCATGGCAGCAATGCTGACCAAGTACCTCATGGAAAACAAGTACTTGGATGTGTCAGTCCAGAAAGGTGGCATTCCAGGCGTGGCTGGCTGTGTAGAACACGCCACAATGATCTGGGACGCAATCCAAAGAGCAAAAACAGAGAAAAGAGAGACCTGGACGTAGAGTGGCTTGATCTTGCAAACACATATGGATCTGTACCCCATGAGATGATACAGTTGGCTCTTGAGATGTACTATGTGCCAAAGAACATCCGCAACATGCTCAAGAAGTACTTCAATGGCTTCTCAATGCGGTTCACTACCAAGGAGTACACAACAGATTGGATCAACTTGGAAGTGGGCATTGCAATGGGCTGTGCGATTTCCCCAATACTGTTCGTGTTGGCAATGGAAGTCATCTTGAAAGCAGCAACAAACAACGTAAGACAAACAGACCTTGGCGATGGATACAAGATGCCCCCTCTCAAGGCCTTCATGGATGACACTACAGTAATTTCATCCAGAGAAGACGCGACACGTCATGTGCTGGAGAGGCTGGATGACATAGTTGCCTCATCCAGAATGAAGTTCAAGCCAAAGAAATCACGGCGTCTCTCAATGAGGAAAGGAAAAGTGGCCGAATCTGTGGTCTTCAGTGTTGCCAACCAGGCCATTCCAACAGTTACAGAAGAGCCAGTCAAGAGCCTTGGAAGATGGTATGACGACACGCTGAAAGACACACGAAGAACAAAAGAAACTAAACAGATGTCGGAAGAAGGCCTGGAGACCATTGATCAGTGTGGGCTTCCTGGCAAAATACAAGGTGTGGTGTCTGCAGTTCATGCTGATACCAAAGCTCCTATGGCCTCTGATGATATACGACATCTGCACCAGCATAGTGGAGGCAATGGAATCTAAAATCAACAAGTTCACAAGGAAATGGCTTGGTGTCCCACCCTGTCTGACTGACATAGCGCTGTACTGTCGCCAAGCAAAGCTGAAACTACCACTGAAATCCATCCTGAAGGAATACAAAGTAGGGAAGATCAGACTTCAAAGCATGCTGGAGGACTCAGGAGACAAGGTGGTAGAAGCAATCAAGCCCCAGCTGAAGACAGACAGAAAATGGAAAGTTCAAGAGGCGATGGATTCTGCAAAAGAAAGTCTCAAGATCAGAAAAATAACAGGACACACACAGACCAACAGACAAGACTGGGGGTGACCAAAACTGAATGGTGGTCAAAGCCAAAGGAAAAGCCAAAAGAGACATGATGATTCAGGAGATGAGAAAAGAAGAAGACCAAAAAGACTCCAAAAAGCAGTCCAGCAGAGCCAGCAAGGGCATGGACAACGTGGGAGAATGCACTCCAAAGAAGTCTCACTTGGAATGACATTTGGCACATGGCCCCTCTCAGGATCAGCTTCATTCTCAGATCTGCATATGACCTTCTGCCCTCAAATGCACCTGGTGGTGAAAGTGGGGAAAAAAACAGACGATCCTTCATGTCCCCCCTCTGCCATGAAAAAAAAAACAGTGGAGCATGTCCTTAGCTCATGTAAGTAGCCCTGGCTCAAGGAAGGTACACATGGAGGCACAACCAAGTGCTCAAAGAGATTGTACAAGTAGTCTGGGCTAGTACCACACCACAAAAGGGAAAATCAGACTCCAAAAGCACCCGCAACATTCTTCATGGCAGGAGGCAGCGAATCATGGCCAAGAACAACAGTGCCACTCGGAACATGCAGGCAGAGTCTGCTGGACGGGGCAGATGACTGGGAGTGCACTGCAGACCTCCCAGAATGGAAGAGTCACCCAGAGATCATCAGCAAGAGTGGCATGAGACCAGACATAGTAGTCCATTCTCAGTCAACCAAGCAGCTGATCATGATCGAACTCACGGTGCCATATATGAGAACAGAATGGAGGCAGCTCAAATCTACAAGACTGAAAAGTATGCTGATCTGGCAAACAGCCTGAGGAGAGAAGGTTATCAGGTCGAAGTCCTCACTGCAGAAATTGGAGCTAGGGGGTTTGTAGGAACGTCTGCATACAGCCTCATGAAACAGCTCTCAGTTGCAGGGAGGGGAAAAAAACCAGAGCCCTAAAAGCAATGGCAGAAGCAGCAGAGAGGTGTTCAAGCTGGATTTGGTCAAGGAGGATAAAAAAGTGAACTTCATAAGGCTTAACTTTCCTACAAATATCAGGTGTCCCAGTGGCTCAGTGGTTAGTGCGCGAGTCATTAAGTGGAAAATGAGCATGTCCAAGGGGCATGGGTTCGAATCCCAGCCATGGCTCGTCCCAAGATGGGAAAAAAGGGGGGGCAGCAGAGGGACATCCGGAGTCATGAACCGGGTGTGGCCCAAACCCCCTAGAGTGTCAGGAGATAAGGGCCGAAACCCTTGCTTGAAGGGGGCTTCTATTCTGCATGCTGTGAAGCGAGTTGTCAGTCATAGAACTTTGACATGCTGTGAAGAGAGTTGTCACATATAGAATTTTGGCATTCTGTGCAGAAAGTGTCACACATAGAAATTCGCATGCTGTGAGAAAGTTGTGTCATACTGTAATTGCCAAAGTGCCAGGGCTTTGACATGATTGATGTATTGGGAATTTCTCTCTCTTTTAAGCCGGGTATGATAAGCTGGTGGGGACTAATTCCATTCATTCACTGTTAA
>JADBJO010021908.1:0-5000 GCA_016801955.1 Conus betulinus
AGAAGGGGGGACGGAGGAGGAATAGGGGGAGAGGACAGCAGGAGAGAGGCAGTGGGGCCCGAGCCAGTCGCTGAAATTGGTCCACTTGGTTCAACGGAGGCATCTCCAGCGTTTGCAACCTGGAACAAAGAGGATGGACGAGCAGTGACGACGCAAACTCGCTAGGTGGGCCCCAGTTGGGCGAAGCCGAAGGCCCTATAGGGAGTCGAGTGCCAAGACAAGGTGGTTAAGCGGCCGCCAGTAAGCTCAGGCAGCAGCGAAGCTGCAGCACTGAAGGATAACTGCCTGTCGTGACCACAAAACACTTAAGAAGAAAAAGGAAAAACAACAGCGCCCATGACATATATGTGCACACTGCCCGCGCGAACACATTCAGCTGTCTGAACCCCAGCCACCCCCCCCCCCCCCCCCCGCTATCAGGTCCTCAAGCGAGAAGGAGGAACTGAGGCGAAAACACACAGTCCCCCGACATTTAGATGACGGAGCACCATTAAGTCGCCAAGTCTTGGTTAGAGATGGCAACCATTCCAGACGTGAGTCTGGAAACAAGACCCGCGAAGCCGCCGCCAGGCACCAGCTAGTACCAGCGGCACTACATCGCTGTGCTGACAAACCCCAATGAGAATACCCCTGTGGACCAACCGGGGGCCGCGCGTCGACGATATCAACCATTTCGCGCGTACAAGCTGGCAACAGGTAAGGTCACGAGGTAAAAAGACGCTGAGAGGAACGACGGACGAAAAGAAGCCCCACAAACACAGGCCCCCTGACAGAATTATGGCACACCTGTCGCCATCTTCGAAGACACAATTCAGCGAGCTGCGTGCAATTAGATGTCCGGAGCCCTAGACCCGCCCCCGCCCCCCACAACGGCCCCTTCACGACTGGTCGAAAAACACACAGCCATCTGATGATCACAACAGGGCAACCTTCCCCAGTCACTGGAGGTGCGACCACCTTCACTGACTGGCAATCACTACACCCCCTGACGATAAATGGCAAGCACTTCCCACTCGTCACTTGTGATGAATCACCAAAGTTCGACGCGTCATCAAGCAACACGGTATAGTCACAGCCCCCTGGACATATTCATAGCAACACTTTCCTCACATTACCATTCACCCGTCCGAAGCTAGCACACGCCCTGTGACATATCATAGTCAACATACTTCCAGCGGATATGGGCACTTATGATCGATAATTTCACACTATTTCACCACTGGGCGGGGTGACCGCATGAAGAGCCACACAGACCGCGTGACGCGCTGACCCGTACTGTCGTGATTTCATCGATGGGGGAACAATACAACACACACACACATGAGACCTCTGCTAGCACCATGATGCACGAGGGTCTGAGGAACAGGCGACCAGACCGAGGGAAAATAAACCCCACAGGTCGCGCAAGTCGCGGCTGTCCCCATGGTCCCTCCGTGTGAGTACCCATTTCACGCGAGCGCTGTACTAAAAACACACAGCCCTTGTGACACAAATCATGGCAAAAACACATATCTTCCAGTCACTGAGAGACAACATTCACCTTGTTTCTAAAAAAACCCACACAGCCCACATCGACAATGACATGGGGTGGACAACTCTCCCTTCTTCCCCACCTCCATGTTCTTCTGGGCCACACAATCAAAGTGACTGCTTGGCATTCCCCCTCTCACTGTTTGTGTGCTTTTCCATCTATCTGCATAACATATCTCCCCCGTTCACTCTGTCCCCCTTCGGTCCTCATTCCTCGCTCGCCAAATCATGATACACGAAACGAACAGACCAAGAAATGAAGAAGAAGAAAAAGAAAGAATAAATCAGTTATGATAATCTTGATGGTCGGTTCCTTTTTTACGAATATAGCCACGAAGTGCTCTCACAAGATACTTTGCACATACTCAGCGGCGCACAGACACACGACAACACACCACAACTGCACACCACACAGCCACAACAGCCACACGACCTCTGTCCTTTCCAAAGAACATCATCAACATCCATTTGGCTTGAAGGGATTTTCATTGTTTCAGGAATCTTTTTTTGGCTTCTTGTCGCACCCCACTCTGTCTTCCGGACAATAATCCCGCACACAGCACTAGCCCATTGTGCTAAACCATCAACACAACCACCATCACCATCACTGACCACATACCCATCCGCCATAGACACATCACACCTCACTGTGACTACCTACCACCATCACCATGAGACAACCACTCATACAACCCCATCACTTGTGTCTTGACCCACTCCACAATCCATCACCTCTGACACGATTCCACCATCGCACACACTCACTAGCGACAGTGCCCACCAAACCATCACACCATGACACAACACCATCCATCGAGGAAACCCATCACGTGCCACCCAAACATCATCTATGCCATCCCACCATCACACCATCGACCTGTGGCCCACACAACCACCTATCAACCAATGAACCCACCAACCTCAACCATGCACTGTGACACAACCACCATCCACCATGACATGACACCACCACCACTCATGCTTACATCACCACCATCACCATCCACTGTGTGATGCCACCACCCCCATGGACAACCAATGTCATCATGTTCCACCCTCCACCATCACTGTGACACCACCATCACCATCACCCATGACAGCACCCCCTCATCCACATCACTGTTGCCACTTCCACCATCACTATGACACACCAACCATCACCATCACACATGACCACATCACCATCACATCACTCCACTATCACTTATGCCACACCACCTCACCATCACTGTGTACACAAACCCACCATCCACCATGACACAAGCCACCATTCACCATCACTGTGACCACACCCACCAAGCTACACCATGCACACATCACGATCAACCCATGACCCACCATCATCAGCCATCACTGTGACACATCACCATCACCCATGACCACATCACCATCCCACACTGTGACACATGTACCCACCATCACCATGACACACTCACCATCATCATCACTGTGACCATCCATCATGGACCACATCACCATCACCATGACACACCACAGTTCACTGTAACCATCACCATCCACAACATCACCATCACACCCACACATCACCATCACTGTTACCATCACCACCACCATCACCACCATCAACATCACCATGACACACCCTCCGCCATTACCCTGACACACACCACCATCATGACCATGGACCAAACAAAACACCACCATCACCATGAACACCACCATGACACATCACCCACCACTGTGACACACCCACCATCACCATCACTGTGACACACCATCACCATGTGACACACCATCATCCTGTGACACACCACCATCACCATGACACACCCACCATCACCATCACATGTTACACACCACCATGACCATCACCATCACCATGACCACCATCACCATCACTGTGAAACACATCACCCATGTGGGACACATCACATCACACACCACTATCACCATCACTGTGACATCACCATCACCCAGACCATCACCATCACTGTGACACAAACCACCATCACACCATCACTGTGACACACACCATCACCATGACACCCACCACATCACCATCATGTGACACACCCACATCACCATGACACATCACCATCATCATCCACTGTGCACACCACCATCACCATCACTGTGACACCACCACCATCACCATCACCAGTGACACATCACCATCACCATCACTGTAACACAACCACATGACATCATCATCACACACCACCCATCACCCCCACCATCACCATCATCACCATCACTGTGAAACACACCACCATCACCATCACTAATGACACCACCTCACCATCACTGTGACACACACCACCATCACCATCACATGACACACCACCATCACCATCACTGTGGTGATCACCACCACCATGACACACCCACCATCACCATCACTGTGACCACCACCATCACCATCACACATGACACCATCATCATCACCATGACACACCACCATCAACCATCACCATGACACACCACCATCATCATCACCATGACACACCACCATCACCATCACTTGTGTGACCCATCACCATCACCATGACACACCACCATCACCATCCCGTGGGACCCCACCATCACCATCACTGTGAAACACCCACCAAAACCATCACTGTGACACACCACCATCATCATCACTGTGACCATCACCATCACCACCAGGTCATCACTGTGACACACCACCATCACACACCACCATGTGACACACCACCATCACCATCACTGTGACACCCCACACATCACCATCACTGTGACACCCACCATCACCATCACTGTGACACACCACACCATCAATCACCATCACCGTGACACACACCACCATCATCACTGTGACACAACCACCATCCATCACCACCACTTGACACACCACCATCACCATGACACACCACCCCACCATCACTGTGACACACCACCATCACACTGTGACACACCACCATCACCACTGTGTGGACACACAACACCATCACCATGACACACCATGACCATCACTGTGACAACACCATCACCATCACTGTGACACACCACCATCACCATCACTCTGACACACCACCATCACCATGACACACCATCACTGTCAAACTCCACCATCACTGTGACACACCACCATCACCATGACACACCAGCCATCACAATCACTGTGACACGCCACCATCACCATCACTGTGACACACCACCATCACCATGACACACCACATCACCATCACTGTGACACCAAAACATCACCATCCATGACACCATCACCATGACACACTGTGCAACACCACCATCACCATGACAACCCATCAACATCACTGTGTGACACACCTCACCATGACACACCCATCACCATCACTGTGACACACCACCATCACCATCACTGTGACACACTACCATCACCATGGACACACCACCACCATCACTGTGACACACCACCCCATCACCATGACACACCGCCATACCATCACTGTGACACACCACCATCACCATGACACATCACACCATCACCATGACACCCATCACCTGTG
>JADBJO010021908.1:10000-28760 GCA_016801955.1 Conus betulinus
CAATCAGGGCCATCAGTTACAATCAGTTACAATCAGGCCATCAGTTGCAATCAGCACCATCAGTTGCAATCAGCACCATCAGTTACAATCAGCTCCATCAGTTATAATCAGGCCATCAGCTACAATCAGGGTCATCAGTTACAATCAGGGCCGTCAGTTACAATCAGCGCCATCAATTACAATCAGGCCATCAGTTACAATCAGGTCATCAGTTATAATCAGAGTCATCAGTTACAATCAGTTACACTCAGGGCCATTAGTTACAATCAGGGCCATCAGTTACAATCAGGGCCATCAGTTGCAATCAGTTGCAATCAGGGCTATCAGTTACAATCAGGGCCATCAGTTATAATCAGGCCATCAGTTACAATCAGTTACAATCAGGGCCATCAGTTACAATCAGTTACAATCAGGCCATCAGTTACAATCAGGCCATCAGTTACAATCAGGGCCATCAGTTACAATCAGGCCATCAGTTACAATCAGGGCCATCAGCTGATACAGTTTTTGTCCGTCTCTTTCACTTCTGTTGCACCTTGCCAATGCATGGTGCCTAAACTGATCGTTAGCCTGCCTTCAAGGCCTTCAACCAGTTAGACAAACTGCTCTGGTGCAGACCACCACATCTCATGAAGTCCTGCCATGAGCTCTGACAATTCCATTGCAACTTTAAGAAAAAGTTCTTTGTCCCTGATTTTCTTCCCAGAAAAAAGATTTTTTTTTTCTTTGATTTCCAGCTAATTTTCACTGAAATCTGCATGCCTTCCAGAAAATTGGCTGAATACATTCTCTCAAAATTAAGAATGGAAAAGGACAGGGGACATAATTAAATGGATCTTGCACTGGATACGTTGTATGGAAATAGCCAAGGGAGAGGTGAGGACAAGTGAAGAGTGGGAGGGTTGAAGAAGGGGGGGTAGGAAGGGAGGTACGCAGATGGATGTGCGCATGCTAGTTTCTGTGAGTGAAGTAGACCTGCATTCAAAATAATGAATAAGTTTTAGGAGATGTTAATACAATAACCTGCATTACCCCCCATGTCTGTAGCACTGTACCGCTATAGGACAAAGCACAAACTGGTCTTCTGTCCTCCTCTCACCTGCATTTTGTAGTATCTGCACAGTTCGTCCACGTTGTCCTTTCCCACCACCTTGCCACCGCTGAGAGCAGCCAGCGACTCCATGAAGGGCTGACAACACAACAGGCAGCACAGAGATTACTGGTGCGGTATGACTGGTGCATGTCAATCAATACAGACTGACAACAGACAGCACAGACATTATTGGTGTGGTATGACTAGTGCATGTCAATCAATACAGACTGACAACAGACAGCACAGAGATTATTGGTGTGGTATGACTAGTGCATGTCAATCAATACAGACTGACAACAGACAGCACACAGAGATTGTTGGTGTGGTATGACTAGTGCATGTCAATCAATACAGACTGACAACAGACAGCACAGACATCATTGGTGCGGTATGACTAGTGCATGTCAACCAATACAGACAGACAACAGACAGCACAGACAAATTATTTGTAAGGCATGATCAATGGATGTGACCTTTCCATCAATACAGACTGACAACAGACTGCACAGACAGATTATTTGTAAGGCATGATCAATGGAGGTGACCTTTCCATCCATAAACACTGACAACAGACAGCACAGAGAAATTATCTTTACAGTGTGACAAATGGGTGTGATCTCACTCTCAACAAAAACTGAAACAGAGACTTTTTGTATGGCATGACAAGGGCTGAGTCTTAAACATAGCAATCCAACTTGCAAAGCTCCTTTTCCCATCTCTCTCCAGTAGACTGTATATGGAGGAGGAAAACATTAGTCTTTTAGAAGAGATGGTACATGCAGTTCTAGTTCTCACACACACATACAGACAGAATATGCTTGCATACATGTACATACACATTCATTCAGACAAGATACATGCATATGTGTACATACACATGCACACACACACAGATATATGGGTCATTCTCCACAGTTATGCACTGAGGTCCTGTTATGTTTGCAGAAACAAAGCAATAATTAAAACAAAAGTAAACTATTTTGCATGAGTGAGTTTCTTCTTAAGTCATTAAGAAAAAAAAAAGACGAAATTGATTTGCGGGTGTGTGCACAAAAAGTATATCGTCCGCTTTTAGGTATTGTTGCTTCAAAGTGACTGTGTTTTCCAGTCTTCCGCTGTGACATGTAACAAACTAACAGGCAGTGCAAATCAGCTGCTAAAGGAATATCTGTTGGGGAAAAAAAAAAAATTTAAATCAGCAGTCTGAAAAATCTTCTACATCTTTTACTTTACATCACCAATGCTTTGCATTTCACTCCAGATTACTCTGTTGGTCAGAAATGGACCAGACAAAATCATTCACTCCACATTACTCTGTTGGTCAGAATTGGACCAGACAAAATCATTTCACTCCACATTACTCTGTTGGTCAGAATTGGACCAGACAAAATCATGCGACACACATCATCCGTGAGGTCTGAAAACATGTGTCGAAGCCAAGTGGCAGACGGATTTGTTGAAAACTGGCACATCACATTGTATTACGTACATCTTGTGGCACATCACATTGTGATACGTACATCTTGTGGCACATCACATTGTGATACGTACATCTTGTGGCAAATCGCATTGTGATACGTACACATCTTGTGGCACATCACATTGTGATACATACATCTTGTGGCACACACATTGTGACATTGTGCTACACACTCTTGTGGCACATCACATTGTAATACGTACATCTTGTGGCACATCACATTGTGATACGTACATCTTGTGGCTCATCACATTGTGCTACATACATCTTGTGGCTCATCACATTGTGATACATTTGTGGCACATCACATTGTGATATATTTGTGGCACATCACATTGTGATACATTTGTGGCACATCACATTGTGATACATTTGTGGCACATCACATTGTGATACATTTGTGGGCACATCACATTTGCGATACATTTGTGGCACATCACATTGTGATACATTTGTGGCACATCACATTGTGATACATTTGTGGCACATCACATTGTGATACACATTTGTGGCACATCACATTGCGATACATTTGTGGCACATCACATTGCGATATATTTGTGGCACATCACATTGTGATACATACATCTTGTGGCTCATCACATTGTGATACATCTTGTGGCACATCACATTGTGATACATTTGTGGCACATCACATTGTGATACTTGCATCTTGTGGCTCATCACATTGTGATATATACATCTTGTGGCTCATCACATTGTGATACATACATCTTGTGGCACATCACATTGTGATACACACATCTTGTGGCTCATCACATTGTGATACATACATCTTGTGGCTCATCACATTGTGGCACTTACATCTTGTGGCACATCACATTGTGATACGTAATCTTGTGGCACATCACATTGTGATACGTACATCTTGTGGCACACATCACATTGTGCTACGTACATCTTGTGGCACATCACATTGTGATACTTACATCTTGTGGCACATCACAGTGTGTTATCACATTGTGGTACTTACATCTTGTGGCACATCACATTGCGATATGTAAATCTTGTGGCACATCACACATTGTGATACTTTCATCTTGCGGCGCATCACAGTGTGTTATCACATGTGTAATATGTACATCTTGTGGCACATCTCATTGTGATCACATTGTGTACATACATCTTGTGGCACATCACAGTGTGTACACATTTGTGTTAATCTTTGTGGCACATCACAGTGTGTTATCACATTGTGATACATACATCTTGTGGCACATCACATTGTGATATGTTACTTACATCTTGTGGCACATCACAGTATGTTATTTAAATCTTGTGGCACATCACAGTGTGTTATCACAGTGTGTTACTTAAATCTTGTGGCACATCACGTGTTATCTTGTGGCACCTTGTGTAATTTACTTAATCTTGAGGCACATCACAGTGTGTTACTTAAATATTGTGGCACATCACGTGTTATCACATTGTGTTACTTAAATCTTGAGGCACATCACAGTGTGTGGCACATACTTCAATCTTATTACATTGTGGCACATCACGTGTTATGTTACTTAAATCTTGTGGCACATTGTGTTACTTAAATCTTGTGGCACATCACATGTTATCACATTGTGTTACTTAAATCTTGAGGCACATCACAGTGTGTTACTTAAATTTTGTGGCACATCATACATGTTATCACATTGTGTTACTTAAATTGAGGCACATCACAGTGTGTTACTGTTAAATCTTGTGGCACATCATGTGTGTTATCACATTGTGTTACTTACACATAAATCTTGTGGCACATCACAGTGTACTTAAATACTTGGCACATCATCACGTGTTCACATTGTGTTATTAAATCTTGTGGCACATCACATGTGATCACATTGTGTGTGCACTTATACTTATTGAGGCACATCACAGGTGTTATCACTGTGTTTTAAATCTTGTGGCACATCACATGTGATCACATTGTGTTACTTAATCTTGTGGCAGATCACATTGTGTTATCACATTGTGTTACTTAAATCTTGTGGCACATCACGTGTGTTATCACATTGTGTTACTTCACTCACTTGTGTACTTAAATCTTAAAGCTTGTGGCACATCAGTGTTATCACTTGTTATCACATTGTGTTACTTAAATCTTGAGGCACATCACACATTGTTCACATGTGTTAGGTCACTTAAATGTTGTGACTTAAATCACTCACGTGTGTTATCACATTGTGTTACTTAAATCTTGAGGCACATCACAGTGTGTTACTTAAATATTGTGGCACATCACGTGTTATCACAATGTGTTACTTAAATCTTGAGGCACATCACAGTGTGTTTACTACTTAAATCTTGAGAAAAACTTTTCCTTTTGATTCCAGTGCAATACGGACTCCAACGATACAAAAAATAGGGACTCAAGGAAGGTGTTAATCATTTTTCACTCAAGGCATCTCAGAAAAAAAGTCATATCTGCACACTTTGTGGAGACTTTTTCAAGGCTACACGCCCTTGATCTACTTTGGCGCATGAATGTCTTGAGACCTAGACATTCATTTGGCAGCACATCACCGGTTTCCAAGTGTGTGTTGCGAAGCCACAGACTGGTGAACAGGTGTGTGACCTGAAATTGCCATGTTACATGTGTGATGGTTTTATTTGAATCCGATACCCATCTCATTTCATTTCAGTTAAGTTTTTTCCTCTAAACATATCTTTTATAGATAATTTGATTAAATGTGTTGATCATGTGTCATTCAGGAATATTCTGCTTGTCATAAATATGTTGATCTTGTTCCATCTTAGCAAGACAGGCCATTGAGTTGTCACCAAACTTCTTTGAAAATTTCTTCTACACACTTAGAGCATGTTTCATTTTTTACTTTGTTTCAATTATCACAGTCAATATATGCATAAAAACACAGAATTCAATTTGTGGTGAATCGGTCCTTAAGAGTCATAATATGGCATTTATTTATGAATATGTGTGACCTACATCACAGTACGTCAACTGTTAGGCTCTAGAAGGGGTGTCCAAATAGCGTAAGGTCACATGTCTTGGACTATTAGTGGTTCAGACAGTGGAAAAAAATTGCTATATTTTAATTTTTGACTAGCAGGGAAACGCAGGAGATAATTTTTTTTTTTTAATTTCTTTTTTGCTAGCACACACACTGTGTGATGAGTGTAATTTCACACCACTAGGGTTCCCCGAAGATGGAGTATGGCTGCCTTAATGGTGTCATTTCACACACCACTAGGGTTCCCCGAAGATTGAGTAAGCTGCCTTAATGGCGGGATTTGGTTCCCCGAAGACGGAGTAGGCTGCCTTAATGGTGGGATAAAAACGGTCATACACACACAAACTCCACTCCTTTGTTGGGTCGATGGGATTAATCCCTTGCCTGTCTATACTGGGAGTGTCCACAGGAGTATCAGCCTGCATATGCAGAAAAAAAAAAAAAGAAAAAAAACACGAATAGGGGTTATGGAAACTTTCATGTGCATGAGTTGCCTTCTGCATTATTAATGCTAATGCAAAGGGTTTCTCATGGAATTGTAAGTTGACACTTTCAACTAGTTTGTTTTCATGATGTTTGTCAATAGTAAATTTGTACTGTGTGCTTACGTCTAAGAGTAGTTTATAACACCTCTTAATATTAATCACTTTGAAAATGATGTTGCAGAACTTTTTGCAGTCGATGGAACTTCCTGAAGGCGCTGCCAGCTTACAATGCTGCTTACAGTTTACTGATTTGAAAGCATCTGTTTGTGTACTTAATTTAATCTTCTTCCAGGAGAACAAACTTCTTGAAGACACCACAGGCTACAGGTGACAGCTTCTTACAGTTAATACCTTTGAAAACCTGTCAGTGCCTTTCCTACTTTTTTACAGGTGACAAAAACTTCATGAAGACACTACCAGATTACTTATAACACCTCTTTCAAGTTAACTGACCTGAAAACTGTCTGTGCCTTTCTTATCTAAACCTTTTTACAGGTGACAAAACTTCATGAAAGACACTACCAGATACTTGCACCTCTTTAAGTTAACTGATTAGAAAAACTGTATGTGTTTTTCTGGTATTCTAAACCTTTTACATGTGACAAAACTTCATGAAGACACTACCAGATCACTTACAACAACCTCTGTATGTCTTTCTTTAAGTTAACTGATTACAAAACATGTCTGTATGTGTTCTTCTGATATTCTAAACCTTTTTACATGTGACAAAACTTCATGAAGACACTACCAGATTACTTACAACACCTCTTAAAGTTAACTGATTACAAAACATGTCTGTATGTGTTCTGATATTTCTAAAACCTTTTACATGTGACAAAACTTCATGAAGACACTACCAGATTACTTACAACACCTCTTTAAGTTAACTGATTACAAAACATGTCTGTATGTGTTCTTCTGATATTAAAACCTTTTACATGTGACAAAACTTCATGAAGACACAACCTGATCACTTTACAACACCTCTTTAAGTTAACTGATTACAAAAAACATGTCTGTATGTGTTCTTCTGATATTCTAAACCTTTACATGTGACAAAACTTCATGAAGACACTACCAGATCACTTACAACACCTCTTTAAGTTATTCTAAAACTGATTACAAAACATTCTGTATGTGTTCTTCTGATCGTGGATATTCTAAACCTTTTACATGTGACAAAACTTCATGAAGACACTACCAGATCACTTACAACACCTCTTTAAGTTAACTGATTACAAAACATGTCTGTATGTGTTCTTCTGATATTCTAAACCTTTTACATGTGACAAAACTTCATGAAGACACTACCAGATCACTTACAACACCTCTTTAAGTTAACTGATTACAAAACATGTCTGTATGTGTTCTTCTGATATTCTAAACCTTTTACATGTGACAAAACTTCATGAAGACACTACCAGATCACTTACATCACCTCTTAAAGTTAACTGATTACAAAACATGTCTGTATGTGTTCTTCTGATATTCTAAACCTTTTACATGTGACAAAACTTCATGAAGACGCTACCAGATCACTTACATCACCTCTTAAAGTTAACTGATTACAAAACATGTCTGTATGTGTTCTTCTGATATTCTAAACCTTTTACATGTGACAAAACTTCATGAAGACACTACCAGATCACTTACATCACTCTTAAAGTTAACTGATTACAAAACATGTCTGTATGTGTTCTTCTGATATTCTAAACCTTTTACATGTGACAAAACTTCATGAAGACACTACCAGATCACTTACAACAACTCTTTAAGTTAACTGATTACAAAACATGTCTGTATGTGTTTTTCTGGTATTGTAAACCTTTTACATGTGACAAAACTTCATGAAGACACACAATATCATATCACTTACAACACCTCTCTAAGTTAAATGATTACAAAACATGTTGGTATATGTTTTTTGGTGTTCTGCTGAGAGTGTGAACATCTGCTGTCTTGTACACAAAGCATCATACTTCGTGTTGCTAGAGAAGCAAGTCTCACACTTCACTTTCTTGGCTGGAAACACTGCCTACTCCAACCATTGATGGACCAGACAGACATTGTTTTCAACAGGAGGAAGAGAGAGGGGAGAAACAGAATTAAGGGGACAGGGTGGGGGAATATTACATTGTGTTTTCAATTTTGTGGCCATTACACCGCTTAATTCTTTTTGAGAGAAGTAAGAACTACATGGAGAAATGAACTCAAACAGATGAAGACAAAAAATCTGCAATTTGGGATACTGTGTTTGAAATGTTCAAGGTAGCATCATGTGTTACAGGCATTACATTATTAATTAAGTTGTAACATTATCACAGCAAAAGAAAAAAAATCTGAATATGAAATTCCTATATTATGAATGCTGTGTTTTTTTTTTACTGAAAGCTTGGAAAGAAAATGTTTTCAGCGTAATACATTTGTTTGAGGTATTTGAAAACAGAGGGCGAGTTCACTGATAAGGTATCTAGGTTTCTCTTTGTAACCCTATCAAAAATGAATAAAAGTACGGAATACTGTTACATATTCTGTCACACAACTGCACAGATGTTAGACTAGACATATACAACACAGACGTAGACTAATTAGGACATTGCTGAGAAGACAGATCATCTCACATAAATCACCACTTCAATAGCTACTCCCAATACATCATAATTTCTAACAGTCAGAGAACACAACTATTCCTGAAGACTCCAGATCAGTCTAGTTTCCCCACAACAACAAAGAAGTATTCAAAAAATGGTTTGTAAAACACAAAAAACAACAACAATCAAAAAACAAAGGCAACACATCTGTGAACGAGCACAGGTGGCCATGGTCCTCATCCAATCAGCATTGTTGTATGATCTGTACTCATCCAGTCAGCACTGTTGTACCATCTTTACTCATCCAATCAGCATTGTTGTACCATCTTTACTCCATCCAATCAGCATTGTTGTACGATCTTTAATCATCTAATCAGCATTATTGTATGACCAGATAAGGGTGCTTTACTCATCCAGTCAGCATTGTTGTACAATCTTTACTCATCCAATCAGCTTTGTTGTATGACCAGATATGGGGGCTTTAGTCATCCAATCAGCATTGTTGTACAATCAGATAAGGGTGCTTTAACTCATCCAATCAGCATTGTTGTATGACCCACATAAGGATGCTGTACTCATCCAATCAGCATTGTACTATAAGCACAGAGGTTTGAACATTTTTTATCACCCAATAGTGTTCTTATATGAGCAGAGATGGACGAACATGTCACTCAGCGGATCAGCATTGTATGAGCAGAAATGGATGACATGTTACTCACCCAACAGTGTTGTTGTATGAGAAGAAATGAACGAACATGGCACTCACCCAAAACAGTGTTGTTGTATGAGCAGAAATGGACAAACATGTCACTCACCAAATCACTGTTGTTGCCGATGGCACCCAGAAGATAGGAGATGGGTAGTCTTGTGTTTCTTCGATGCGAATTCCGAAATCAGTTGTACAAGGGGATATTTCACCTGCAACAATCTTTCCTAATTAAAAGCAGATATACAACTTGTTTTTACACGGAAATGAAAAAAATGAAAACAGATGAAGCCTTTGACTATATCATTTTGTTTCTTTGACTATCAATTCATAATATACAATGAATATGATCAATGCAAGTAAAAAGCACCGTCTGGATGACTTCAGAAATAATGATAAAGTTGAAAGATAACTGCTATCATATGGGAAACTTGTGGTGACTGAAGATAACGGCTTTTTTCGCCTGAATCTCAAAAACATGACTAAAAAATACCTTCCTTGTCTATGAACACACCCCCTGCCACTGTCTCTCTGCCATTATAGCTGCTAAACACACACACAAGGAAAATAACATTACAGGTTTTTGCTTGATTTGCTTTGTTTTTCCATCTTTTGATACAGTCACCTTTTCCCTTTTTTTTGCCTCAGGAAAGAAAAAAAGCAATCAGATAAAGAAAGAGTAATACTTGAAAAAGGAAACACCACACCACCACCAATGATAAGTTTCCTGAAAACAATTCACTGACATCACTGATGTGAAAACAAACAAATGGCAGTTTTGCCTGTACCGTCAATACATTGCTGATGGTGAAAACAATGGCAGTTTGCCTGTACCTCAATACATTGCTGATGGTGAAAACAATGGCAGTTTGCCTGTACCTCATTTGACATTGTGAAATGGTGAAAACAATGGCAGTTTGCCTGTACCGCAATGGCCCTTTGCCTGACATTGCTGATGGTGAAAACAATGGCAGTTGCCTGTAGGCCGCAATCACCTCAATACATTTGCTGATGGTTGAAACAATGGCATTTTTTGCCTGTACCCGATCATACATTGCTGATGGTGAAAACAATGGCAGTTTGCCTGTACCTCACTGACACTGTCAATGGTGAAAACAATGGCAGTTTGCCTGTACCCCTCACTGACACTGTCAATGGTGAAAACAATGGCAGTTTTGCCTGTACCTCACTGACACTGTCAATGGTGAAAACCATGGCAGTTTTGCCTGTACCTCACTGACACTGTCAATGGTGAAACAACATGGCACTTTGCTGTACCTCACTGACAACTGTTCAATGGTGTCAAAACAAATGGCAGTTTGCCTATAGCTCCAAAGTCCCACTGCTGATGGTGAAAACAATCGCAGTTTGCCTGTACCAGTCACTGACACTGTCAATGGTGAAAACAATGGCAGTTTTGCCTAGTATGCTCAAAGACCAAAACACGGCTGATGGTGAAAACAATCGCAGTTTGCCTGTACCTCACTGACACTGATCAATGGTGGAAAACAATGGCAGTTTTGCCTATAGCTCAAAGACAACTGCTGGAGGGTGAAAACAATGCAATTTGCCTGTACCTCACTGACGTTGCCTCTGCGCACGTCCAGAGGCCAAATTCTGAGGCTTCGTCGGTGGCCCGCCCATCCGTGAAGAAAACGATGCGAGGTCGTAAGCGATGACAAGCCGCCCACATTGATGGACTACTCCCCTGTGACATACAGCCCACACCATGGTACACATAGACATTGGTGAGTACAGATACCCACAGTTACTGTGGTTACACATAGACCGCGTGAGTAGGGGGGGGTGGATACACACAGTTATTGTGGTACACGTATAGACAGCATGTGAGTATGGATTACACACAGTCCCTGTGGGTACACATAGACAGTGGTAAGTACAGATGCACACAGTTACTGTGGTACACATAGACAGTGGTGAATATGGATACACACCACAGTTACTACGTAAGGTTTGGATACACATAGACAGTGGTGATGGGAGGAGTACGATACACACAGTCACTGTGGTACACAAAGACATTGGTAGGTACAGATACACACAGTTACTGTGTTAAACACATAGACAGGGGTGAGGGGAGGAGTACAAATACACACAGTTACCATAGTACACATACAACAGTGGTGAGTAGGATCACACCCAGTTTTACTGTGGTACACATAGACAGTTGGTAGAGTACAGATACACACAGTTACCATGGTACATATAGACAGGAGTGAGGTGAGGAGTACATAATACACAGTTACCATGCTACAAATAGACAGTTCTCTGTGGTACACATAGACAAGGGGTGAGGGTAGGAGTACAAATACACACAGTTACCATAGTTACACATAGACAGTGGTGAGTACAGATACAGTTACTGTGGTACACACAGACAGGAGGTAAGGGGAGGTGGTCAGATACACACAGTTTACCATGCTACACATGGCACAGTTGTGAGTACAAGTACACACATTTACTGTGGTACACATATACAGTGGTGAGTACAGATACCACACAGTCCACTGTGGTACACATAGACAGTGGTGAGTACAGATACACACAAGTCACTGCAAAGGTAGCACCTAGACAGATGGGTACACATAGGCAAGGGGTAGACAGACACATACAGTCATGTTGTAATAACATAGACAGGGGTGAGATACAGATCCCTGAGGTACACACAGTGAGTTCCCAATCACACTGAGGGTACACATAGACAGGGGTGAGTAACATGGTACAGATACACACAGTCACTGAGGTATACACAGACAGGGGTGAGTACAGATACACACAGTCACTGTGGTACACATAACAGGGGTGAGTACAGATACACACAGTTCACTGTGGTACACATAGACAGGGGTGAGTACACTATGGACACACAGTCACTGTGGTACACGAACATAGACACTGGGTAACACCGGGGGTGGGTAGTACAGATACAACACAGTCACTGGTGGGTACACATAGACAGGGGTGAGTACAGATACACACAGTCACTGTGGTACACATAGACAGGGGTGAGTACAGATAACACAGCTATTGTAGTACACATAGACAGTGGTGAGTACAGATACACCAGTCACTGTGGTACCACAGACAGGGGTGAGTACAGATACACACAGTTACTGTGGTACACATAGACAGGGGTGAGTACAGATACACACAGTTACTGTTGGTACAACCATAGACAGGGGTGAGGTACAGATACACACAGCATATTGTAGTTACACATAGACGTGGTGAGTACAGATCACACATCCATTACACTGTGGTAACACACAGACCGGGGTGAGTTACAGATACAACACAGTCACTGTGGTACACATAGACAGGGTGAGTACAGATACACACAGTTACTGTGGTACACATAGACAGGGGTGAGTACAGATACACACAGCTACTGTGGTTACACATAGACAGTGAGGGAGGTTAACAGATTCACTGTGGTAGGGTGAAAAAAATACACGGTGTCACAACAGGTCACAGTCACTGTGGTACACACAGACAGGGGTGAGTACAGATACTCACCAGTGCTTACTGACAAACTGTTGAGTACACATAGACAGGGGTGAGGGTGGACAGATTACCCAACTTGTGGTTACTGTAGTACATAACACACACATAGACAGTGGTGAGTAGTACAGATACACACAGTCACTGTGGTAACACAAATAGACGAGGGTGAGTACGTAGATAACACACAGTCACTGTGGTACACATAGACAGGGTGAGTACAGATACCAATAACTGTACACACCGGGTCACTGTGGACACACATAGTACAGGGTTGGGAGTACAGATACACACAGCTATTGTAGTACCACATATAACTTGGTCGAGTACAGATACACACAGTCCACTGTGGTACACACAGACAGGGGGTGAGTACAGATACACACAGTTCTGTGGTACACATAGACAGGGTGGAGTACATATACACACCAGTTACTGTGGTACACATAGACAGGGGTGAGTACAGATACACCACAGATATTGTAGTACACAATAACAGTGGTGAGTACAGATACACACCGTCACTGTGGTACACACAGACAGGAGTGGGGTGAGTAACAGATACAACACAGTTACTGGTGGTACAACATAGACAGTTACTGTTGAGTACCCACGTAGTATCACACAGTGTTACTGTGGGTACACATAGACAGGGGTGAGATACACACGGGGATACCCATAGCATCTATTGTATACAGATATACATAGTTACAGTGGGTGATTACAGATGTACACAGTCAACTGGAGTGGTACAAGACAGACAGACAGGTGAGATACAGATACACACAGTCCACTGTGGTACACATAGACATGGGGTGAGTACAGATACCACACAGTTCCTTGTTGTACACATAGACCAGTGGGTGAGATACGCAGATACACAGTCCCACGACAGGGGTGAGGGTGGTACACATAGGACAGGGGTGAGTACAGATACACAGCACAGTGACCTACTGTGGGAACACAATAGACAGTGTGAGGTACAGATATACACACGTTACTGTGGTACACATAGACACAGGTGGGTCACGATACACACAGTTACTGTGGTACACACACATAGACAGTGGCGAGTACAATACCACACACAGTTACTGTGGTACACATAGCCAGGTGGTGTGTTACATTATACCACACAGGTTTTTTACTGTTTCAAGATGTACACATAGACCAGTGATGAGTAAAAATACACACTGTCCTGTGGTACAGCATAGACAGGGTGGTGAGTACAGATACACACAGTTACTTGTGGTACACATAGACAGGGGTGAGGGGATGGTGTACCAGATCCACCCAGATACAGCAACAGTGACTGTGGTACACAAATACAGGAGTGAGGGGGGGGGGAGTACAAATAACACACTTACTGTGTTGTACCACACAGACGGGACAGGGTGAGTAACAGATACGCACAGTACTGAATACACAGTTTTTCCTGTGTGTACACACAGACAGGGGGAGTACAGATGCACACAGTTAGTTGTGAGGTACACACAGACAGGGGTGATGGGGAGGTGTACAGATCACACACCTACCATGTGCTATACATAGACACTGTGTGATGTACACAGATACACACTTTATTTTTTGTGGTACACACACATACACTGGGTGGGGTGAAGGGGAGGAGTACAGATACACACCGATAGAATAGTACAACTGGTGTATCACGCTAGACAAAGGGTGATGGTAAGTAGATACACAACGTTTCCCATGGTACACATCCATACAGTGTCTGTGTTACACCTTCAGAGGGTACAGATACACACAGTTACTGTGGTACACATAAAGACAAGGGTGAAGTACAGGATACAGTTGCCATGGTATGCACACATCAGGGGTGACGAGAGAGGTGTTACAGTTGAACACAGTTACTGTTGTACACAGTAGACAAGGATATTTGAGAACAGATACCACAGTTGTCATGTACACACAGACAGGGGTGAGGAGAGGTGTACAGATGCACACATGTTACACTAGACAGTGGTACACACAGACAGTGTTAAGGGGAGAGTACAGATACACAGTTCTATGGATACTAACAGTGGCGAGTACAGATACAGACAGTACTGTGACACATGGGGAAGATAACCGATAACACTAGTTACTGTGGTAACAGACAGACGGGTTGTGAGGGGGTACTTATACAGATACACACGTTACTGTTACTGTTTACACACAGACGTGAGAATGTGACAGATGAGTACAGATACACACAGTTACTGTGTGTACACACAGACAGACGGGGGTTAGGTGGGGAGTACAGAGTCATACATTGGTTGTACTGTGTTACGACAGTCAGATCCAGTTAAAAGTTAGGGGAGGTTACAGATACACACAGTTTTACTGTTAGGTACACAACAGACCTGGTGTGAGGGGAGGTACAGATCCATACAGTTACTGAGGGGGGGGGGTGGTACACACAGTTACTGTGGACGGACAGGGGTGTGAGGGGAGGTGTACATCACAGCTATGATGTTACACACAAATCTATCGGATGTTCAGAGAGTCAATGTAACACTTACTACAGACCTGGGTCAGGGGGCAAGTTCCATGGTTAAAAAGCTAATATGTTCTATGATGAGGGGACAGGATACGATACACACAGTTTCTGTGGTACACACAGACGGGGGCAGGGGAGTTGAGTACGTGGTAACAGATACACACAGTTACGGTGTGGTACACACAGACAAGGGGTGAGGGGAGGTGTACAGGTAAAACAGTTACTATGTTGTACACATGAGACTGGGGTGACGGGAGAGTACAGATACACACAGTTACGGTGGTACACAAAGCAGGGGATCGGGTGTGTACAGATACACACAGTTACTGTGGTACACAAGGACGGGGTGGAGGGGAGGAGTACAGATACACACAGTTAACTGTGGTACACATAGACGTGGGAGTGGCGGGTACAGATACACACAGTTACTGTGGAAACACATGACAGTGAGGCGAGTGTACAGATACACCAGTTACTATGGTACACATAGACAGTGGCGAGTAGGAGTACAGATCAACACACAGTTACTGTGGTACCACATAGACAAGTGGTGAGGTACAGATACACACAGTACACATACTTAGTGGGTAAGCTACACGACAGTTACTGTGGTACAGGTAGACAAACAGTACATACACACAGTTAAACTGTGAAGGTTACACAAAGACAGGGGTGAGGAGAGGTGTACAGAATCACACAGTTACTGTGGTAACACCAACGTGCAGGGGTGAGGCTCGGGGGATTAAAGCACAAAGACTGAATGTGGTACATACAGTTTTAGAGGTGACTACAGATATTACACATTTTACTTGGTACACATAGACAGCGGGTGATTACCGCGATAGCAAACACAGTTACTGTGGTACACAAAGACAGTGGAGAGGAGGAGGTACAGATACACACAGTTGCTGTGGTACACACAGACACGGGTGAGAGAGGATGAACAGTCACTGTGAGACAGAAACTAAAGGGGAGTACAGTACACAACAGTTACTGTGGTACACATATGGCAAGGGTGAGTACAGATACACACAATTAACTTGTTTAACACATAGACAGGGGAGAGGGAGGAGTACAGATACACACAGTTACTGTGGTACACACACAGACAGGTGAGAGGAGGTGAGTACAGATACACACACCATTACTGTGGACACACATAGACAGGATTCTTGGAGATTACAGATAACACACAGTCCACTGTGTGAAACACACAGACAGGAGAAGAGGGGAGGTGTGCAGATACACTAGTGTTACTGTGAACACATAGACAGGGGTGAGTACAGATACACACAGTCACTGTGCTTACACACAGACAGGGGTGGAGGGGAAGAGTAACAGACACACAGTTACTGTGGTACCCCACAGACCAGGGGTGAGGACAGACAAGGGGTGGACACAGACAGGTCACCAATGACAGTAGCTATGATGTTCAGCAAATATCAGAATCTATGAGTGTCAATGATTGACAATTACTTCTGCAATAACCACAATGGTAAAAAGCTAAGAGTGTTCTATGATGTTCACCAACATCCCTGCAGATGGACACGAGTGTACTCTAGTAGAAGGGAGAATAACAACAAACTAAAAAGGGCAGTATTTGTCGATCGGGGGCAATCACATGATCACGGGCACTTTCTGACCTTGACAGTTGTTTGGAACATGTTTCACCAATGACTGGACACAGTAGCAATTGCCAGTGGACACAGTGTTCACCTGACATGACTTGGACTACAGCAATGGACCACAGTGTTCACGTCAATGGACAGTGTTTGGACACAGTGTTCACCAATGACAGTATTGGACAGTGGTTCACGCAAGACACGTACTTGACACAGTGTTTCACCAATGACAGTGTTGGACACAGTGTTCACCCATGACAGTATGGTTTGGACACAGTGTGTTTCACCAATGGACAGTGACTGGACACAGTGTTTCACCCAATGACAGTATTGGACACAGTGTTCACCAATGACAGTATTGGACACAGTGTTTCACCAATGACAGTACTTGGACACAGTGTTCACCAATGACAGTAATGGACACAGTGTTTCACCAATGACAGTATTGGACACCATGTTCACCATGACAGTATTGGACACAGATGTTCACCCAATGACCAGTACTGGACCCAGTGTTCAACCCAATGACAGTAGTGGCACAGTGTTCACCAATGACAGATAGCACATTGAAAAAGGACACAGTGTTCACTAAGAAATAGACATGACCAAGTAATGGTGACGACAGTGTCTCACCCAATGACAGCATGTTGGACCCAGTGTTCACCATGAAATGACAGTATTGGAGACCACAGTCTTCTCACAATGAGATGACAGTATTGGACACAGTGTTCACAATGAGACTGACAGTATTGGACACAGAAAGAAATAAGCGAACCACAGCTTCAACACGTGAGAACTGAACAGTAAGGGGGGGTGACACAATTTGATTCAAAACCACTTAACAGTAATGTGTACAGACCAGTATGTTCGACAAGACAAAGACCAGTAATTACACAAGTGTTCGACGCGAATGCCAGTACTAAAAGTTACACAGTGTTCACATAACATTGCTACTGCCGTATCGGAACACAGTGTTGGTATGACAAAAATCCATGACAGTAATGGACCCAAGTGTTCACAACTGTGGATAAATGGCGTCAGTGAGATTGGGCCCCATTAGAGTTTTACAACCCAATAAGATTAGACAGTGTATTTGGCCCAGTCTTCACAAGGGGAAAGGCTAGGGACGTATTGGAGACCAGCAGATTTTCTGTCACACAATTACGAGTATTGATCTCTCTCCAGGTCCTTTTTCTTCATGAGAGAGTATGTAGGGTGGACGGGAAAGTAAGATAGTAAGCGTGGGAAAAGGTTAACTAAAGAAAAGACAAAAGGGGGGGAAAAAAAAAAAATTAAAAGAAAGGGAGGAAAAAAAAAAGTCTGAGGCAAGTCGAGTAGAGAACACTCGGAGGAAAGTACACAGAGGGGAAAGATACTGCCCAAAAGCAGGTACGAAAGACCGAGGGGAGATGATGCTCCGCGGAAGGGAGAAAGGAACTACTTTAAGAAGGAACAGGGGAAAAGCGGAAAGTAGAAGTCACGACCGGGCAACTTGAAGTACATATAGCAAACGTGGGGAAAGAAGAAGAACCCGTGATAAAACAAGTAACATCAGGGCGACAAAGTACTACCGCAAAGGCGGGTGAGGGCCGCTGATCGACGTAAAGGAGGGGAGGGGAGACGACCAGGATGTTAATCTTGCTTTTCAAAATCTGCCAATTGATGGATGTTATAGCACACTTGCCCCGTCTCGCCTAAGCACTCTCCATAACTTTGGTACGACTACGCGGCAATCACAGTGATCATCTGAAAAGCTGCATGTTATCTAATC